>JACM01036314.1:0-19248 GCA_000787095.1 Periophthalmodon schlosseri
GTTCCGGGCATGTCCCACTGGGAGGTGGGACACGCCCACACACATACATGCATGCACACACACACACACACGTACAGACACACACACACATGCACACACACACACAGACACACGCACACACACACATATACATGCACACATGCACACATACACATATGCACACACACACATACACGCACGCACACATACACACACACAGACACACGCACACACACACATATACATGCACACATGCACACATACACATATGCACACACACACATACACGCACGCACACATACACACACACAGACACACGCACACACACACATATACATGCACACATGCACACATACACATATGCACACACACACATACACGCACGCACACATACACACACACAGACACACGCACACACACACATATACATGCACACATGCACACATACACATACGTACACACGCACTCATACACATATGCACACACACATACATGCACGCACACATACGCACACATACACATATGCACACACACACATACATGCACGCACACATACACACACACACAAATACATGCACACATGCACACATACACATATGCACACACACACAGACACACACGCACACACAAACACACATACATGCACACACACATACACAAACACACACATACATGCACGCACACAGACACGCACACACACACACACACACACACACATACACACACATACATGCACGCACACATACACATATGCACACACACACACACACATACATACACGCACACACACAGACAAGCGCACGCACACATGCACACAAGCATGCACACACTTTTACTAGACTAGATTTATGGAGCGATTATGTAAAAGTGCCCATGGTAATTTCAGTTTCTATTGTCACTTTTCCCAGGCCTGTCTCTGCTCCCAAAGCTTCACTGTGGTTTATTTCATGATTACAAGCTTTTATTTTGAAGGTCTGTCATGTTCGTTAGTGCCTCTCTTCACTGTGGTTAACCAGTAGCTTCCTCTACATAATTTACTCCAAGTGTAAATGAGCTATATGATATTTTATGATTAGATGCTTTTATTGTGAAAATCCCACATGTTTTTAGTGGTTAACCTCTCAGCTATCACTTAACTATCCTAAAACTCACTGTCTGTAATCCAATGTATGTAGAACATGCTTTTATTGTGAAGGGCAGATGAAGTTTGTCTATAGTGGTAAACCTCTTGTATAGTGTTTCTCCGTCTGTAGTTCATTTAGGTGTAAATGTGTGATACAGCCTGACCGAGGCTTTTATTGTGGCGGGAGGTCTATCATTCAACCTAGGTTATAGTCTTTTATTGTGAAAGGGTGTCTATGTGGTTATAACATGGTGGAGATAAGGTAGATGGGAGAAAACGTTGTCAATGGCCTTAAATGAACTCACAATATTAACTTTTATAATGTGAGGATATTTATGAGAGATTCTGTCAATATAAAAAACCTGATACAAAATTGTACACATCAACAAAGGGAGGGAAGACTCAAAATGTCAAAAGCGAAGGTGAAACTTCTAAAACATGTTAATACATTGTTTTGGGTGAATACAGCATTTTCAAAACAATAAAAGGAAACATGGTGATCTAAATATGTGTTAGCAGTTAATACCCCATGGAAGTAAAATACCCCTCTTTAATACCCCATAGAAGTAAATACCCCCGCTTTAACGATCTTTGCTTTGCTGTGGCTGTAAAGTGCCACATGTGACAGGATCTGTGTCTTGTTTAGTCCCGTGTTCCTCATTGACCTACTGTGTCAGGTCAGGACTGCTCTTTTTCACCTTGTCCTGATTCACTTGTGTTCAGAGATAAGGCAGTTTGTCATTCATACTGTTCTCTTTCTCCT
The DNA here is from genome assembly GCA_000787095.1 of Periophthalmodon schlosseri. Lineage (NCBI taxonomy): Eukaryota > Metazoa > Chordata > Actinopteri > Gobiiformes > Gobiidae > Periophthalmodon > Periophthalmodon schlosseri. The sequence goes on from JACM01036314.1 coordinate 1,866, forward strand.
TCTCCCTCTCTCTCCTCCTCCTCCTCCTATCTCCCGTTTGTCCCCTTTCTGTTTTTTCTTCTTCAGTACTCCCCCCTTCCCCCCTCCCTCCTTCCCCCTCCTCTCTCTCTCTTTGTGTTGTCTTCTCATTCATTTACTCCTGTCTCTCCTCTGTTATTAGATCTTTTCCCACACTTCAAAACTCCATTCACAAGGAACACCACTCCACAAACACAACAGTACTTTACCAATGCTTTTATTGTGAAGGGCAGTCTATAACCCACACAACAGTTCACTTCTACTTAACATTTGATTTCTGTTGATGTGAGTCTTGCTCACAGGCTGTATATATATAAATGGACATAGCTAACCCGCTGGCTGCGTTCCAAATAGGAAGTGATCATGGGCGTGCTTCTGGCTCCATTGACTTTGGCTCCAATTCTTCAATGTTCATATTAACCCGCTCTACGTGATTCTGCTGTTTTTATTTCACTACTGTGTCCATAAATCAAAATATGAACATTACTAAGAGACAAATCAGGTGCCTTCGCATTAGCAAAGGTTTGATTGACAGCGTTACTAAGCGCCCTCTCCCTGCTAAACCCAGCGAACCAGGCGGGTGAGAAGGGGCGCTACCTTCAACAGCCTTGCTTCTGATTGGCTCTTTGGCTACTATGATACTTGCGGTCAAAGTTCCAAATATGGAACTCGGCTCCAAATTGGCTGCTATAACTGCTAGCCTTGATGAGCTTCATTTGATTAGTCTACTTCTTTATATAGTCTATTGTCTTGCTCAACTGGGGTTTTGTGCTTTTATTGTGAAGGGAAGTCTATTATTTGATCAAATATAGATAAGTTTTGTCATAGATGTTTTTATTGTGAAAGCTGCTGTTCCACTGGGGGTTAATCTATTGCACTAGATTTAAAAGTCTTTCTCAGTCTCTGCTCCATTGTGGTGTTTCATGCTTTTATTGTAGAGAGCAGTCTATAATACAATCTGGCATACATTACTTTTATGACAGATGCTTTTATTGTGAAAGTGACTGTATCTAGCATCATTGCGGTTGGCGTTTTGTACATCAACATTATTTCTCTCAGTCTCTGCTCTAGCATTATCTTTTATGCTTTTAAATTGTGGAAGTTAGTCTATATACAGTCTAGCATACATTACTTTTATGACTGAGGCTTTTATTGTGAAAATGTCTATATCTAACAACACTGCGGTTCACCTCTTGTGCCTCAACATTGGATTATTTCTCACAGTCTCCACTCCAATGTGGCATTTTATGCTTTTATTGTGGAGGGCAGTCTATAATAAAGTTTGTTTTAGTTGCCTTTTATGACAGAGGCTCTTATTGTGAAAGGGTGTACTGTGGTAGCATTGTGGTGAGTTAAATACATGGATAGAGAGGAAATCCTAAACCAGAGAGTGGAACTTGTCATTGACATTCTCTGAACAACAGAATATAAATCTATGTAATGTCTTTATTCAGAATGTGTAGTTTTAAATGATGGTGAATCTTTAGGTCAAACATCAGGTCAAATCAACTTTCTCTTTTTTTACTAATTCAATCTACAATCTCTGCAGAAATAAAAAAAAACAAACAAAAAAAAAGATCCTACTGTGGGTTACTAATACTTTGCAGTTAATGTCTTCAACATTCCCTGGGGGTGTAATGCTGACTGGAGGCACTGCTCTGTCTGAGGCTTTGTTACTGAAGCTTTGCTTGAGACTGTAAGGTTTGTTTTAACACAATCTGACCAGAAGGAACTGACTTATCTGGAACTACAACAGGTGAGCTGATTTATGATGTTAAACAAGTCCCTCTCAAATAACATTACAGTCACAAGCTAGCTAGCATTAGCCAACAGTTTTTCAGTTAGTCTCTCCTTTTTCTGGACCATGAAAGCTCATGTCAATCACAGGCTCCTGAAAATGTGTTGTTTAAATCAATTTAATATTTTTTCTTGAGTTTTCAGACAATCTAAAAAATGTATGGGCTGTGTTTGCTGATGTGTGTGTTGTGTCACCATGGTAACTGTTGAACATTCTGCCATAAACATACATTCAGTGCACCCCCAGCATGATGTCACTGCAAAGTATTAATATGCCTTTAGACTATGTTACATGTGTTATTTTAAAGTGTCTTTCTCAAGGACACATGCAGAATCATTACTGGTGAAGTGCATGGTCTTGTTTGAGATCTGCACATTTCAAAAGAGGATTTAACTCAAATTTGATTTCTGATGTTCCGCTGCTGTGATGCTTCCACCAATCAGATTCATTTATACTGCCTCATTCATTTGCTGCCAGTGAGAGACAGTTAGTTCTAAGCATAAACAGTATAATAGAAGTGGGCTAGAGTGTGACATCACCCATAGCCTTCAGCTGCAGCCAAATGAAACTCAGTGAGGCTAGCAGTTATAGTGGCTAATCTGCAGCCAGGGACCATATCTGGAGATCCAAGCACAAAACCAAAAAGCCAATCAGGACCAAGGCTGTTGAAGGTACACGCCCCCTCCCGCTTGCACTGTTGGTTTGGCAGGGGGCGGATGCTTAGCAATGACACTGTCAATGAACCTGTTGCTGATGCTAGCGGGAGAGACCTCGGGGAAAACAGGCACGGAATTGGTCTATTATTAATGTTCATATATTAATTTAGGGACAAAATCGTGAAATAAAATCAGCGGGTTAATACGAACATTTTAAAATGATGAGCCTGACAGCAACACTTACAGAGAGAGGGACCACACTTTTTCAATAGAAAGTTGCAAGTTGCAGTTGCAACCAGAGCTCGAAGGAACCATGCTCCCTTCTTATTCGGAACGCGGCGGCTTGCACGTTAGCTAGTCTATGTCCATTTATATATTCTAATCGAAACTTTGCTTTTAACTGTTGATTAAAACCTGACCAGTGGATTATGAAGAGCAGGTTCAGACTCATCTCCTCCTCGTCAGCAGACTAATGTTTAACCACAGTCTAGATTTTAGATGAGTTTAGTTCAGGAGGGGTCTTCTTTCTTTCTCTCTTTCCCCTTCTCTCATTCTGACTGGATCTCCAAATCTTCCCTCTCTCTCTTCTCTCTCTCACTATTTCTCATTCCATCCCTTCACTCCTCCCTCCTTCTTTCTCTCCTCCTCTTCCTTCTCTCCCTCCCTTTCTCGTCATGTAAATATGTTCACATCCATCTATAATAGAAACTATAAATGTCATGGTCACATCTCATTCATCTAATAATACCTGAGGTTTTTCCCACAATGCCTCACTGCATGTCGCTGCCTGATCCATGTTATCAACAGGAAGTATTGGCTTTGAAGGCGGAAGTGAGGTCGTTCCCACCATAAGTCAAATCAGAGCTAATCTAAAACCACTGTGATGTATTCAGGGCTCAAACCTCAGAGGGAGAATAAAGAACTGTATAGTGACAGACAAGTTACAGGTCAGATTTGTGGAGAGACGATACTGCTTACTGAACATTTTACATCACAAAACGACTTCATAAAAGACACAAGTCTGCTGAACATCTCGCCAGAAAACTGAGGTGTCCAATGGGAGCTGACATCACCGTAAATGTCATCACAACAATAGCTGCACATCACATTAGCCATTTGTACCAAAATAACTGCATTACGCTGCTGAATCCTACGAGTATCACCGATTAAGAAAATAAAACTGGAGAAGTGTGTACGTCACAGGTGGCGGTGAAAGCAAGGGCTGATTGGCGTATTTTGAATACAGGAGATTAAAGATTACTCAAACATGTATCACTCCAAAAACAACTTCAGAGGTGAGAAGAAATGACTAGAACATGGTTAAAAGCTCTGAAAATCCAGTCTGCAGAATGGCTCTGATTTAAAACACCTGTAAATGAATAGATGCAAGATGGATTAAACTGATGCCATACTGTGGAAAAATCTGCTTTGTGGCAGACACCTCACCAGAAAAGTTACATAGTGCCTCTTTAATAAGGTTCAGTGTGTTAGGTGAGCAGTGTAAATATCAAAATGAGTCACTCGGCTAATCGTGTTAATGGGTTTGAGGATTTTTTCATTGGGACACACAATCCAGCTTTTTGAGTTCTGATACCCATACCAATTGCAATACTTTGGCTTTAAGTGTCTGCCAATACTCGAAATCAACTGAAGACAGCATTTATTTCCTACAAACAAAAATATCATGAGACAAAACTGATCCAAATGTGTTATGTAGCTGTTATTCTCTCTCAAATAACGAGAAACAGTTTTGTATGAATAAAAGTAAAAAATACAACCAGGAAATAGTGTTATTACAACACAATCAGCGTGCATTCCAACAATGAAACTACTGCACATCGTATCAGGTTTGTGAAGTTGTAGTGTACAGTTTTGTGTCATGTTTTGTTATATTTATGAAAAATGGCTGTGCAGGAGCATGGAAGAGCATTACCAGATTACTCAAACATGCATGGATGACATAAAACCTCTTCAGGCATGTTTTTGATGAGGAAACAACATTATAATATGATAAAAAGCTAAAAAAAAAACAAAAAACGCCCTCTTTAAAATAAAATGACTCTCATAGACTCCTGCTCATGTGTGGAAAGAGCCTTTTCAGATGCGGCTTTTGCCTGTAGTTTGTGACTCTGGTTTTCGAGGTTACATTCAAACCCAAAGTTACAAGCTAACACTGGTTAAACTTTTGAGATTATACATTGGGGCGCCAGTGAAAAAATGTATGTTGTGTCCTTAGGCAAGACACTTACCCCACATATTTTAGTATAAGTGTGGTGATGAGGGGGAGGGGTCAATGGTGCAGATTGGCAGCCTCGCTCCAGGGCAGCTGTGGCTACAACAGTATCTTACCACCGAGTGTGGAGAGAATGAATAATGCACCAAATTGTAAAGCGACTGTGAGCGTCTGGAAAAAAAAAATGGCAGATGCCCTTCCAGATGTGTCAGGTTTAGGTGAAAGTATAGCCTGGATATCTGAATAATTATCATAATATACTATAGTAATAACTTGCTACAAGTCAGATCTGTGGAGAGACGACCCCACTCACAGTAAGAATGCCTTTTTTGCCTCTCTTAACGCTGTGTTGAGAATGTTATACTGACTTTTATGCCAGATGCCCTTCCAAATATGTTCATGCATCATAATGTACTACAGTAATAAATTTGTTTGTTAAATTTAAAGCAGCATTATGTAGAGGTTGCTTTGCCTGGAAAATTCCACAGTATGGCATTAAACTTGTGTATTTTCATAGAGACAAGCAGGTGATGCAATCAGGCCAAGTTACAGGTCACATCTGTGGAGAGGCAACCCCACCCACAGTAAGAGTAACTTACAGTAAAAAGTAAGTCTTTTTTGCCATAAAACTCTCTTAACACTGTGCTGAGAATGTTATGATGACTTGATTTTATGCCAGATGTAAGGTCTAGGTTACATAACATAAGACTATAAAACATACTTGGTTTGCTAAATTATAAAGACGTACTATTTGCCTGTCTCTATGGAGACGTTATCACATTGCTTGAAATATTCCAATGAGATGACGCCAACAAGCCAATTACAAATCAGGTCTGTGGCGAGGCAACCCCACTCACAGTAAGAATGTTTTTCAAGTCAATAAAAACACCTGTATTTGATTAAGCATAAGATAAATACATATAATGCCATATGGTGGAACATTTCAGGCAAAGCAATATTATCTCCACAGAGAAAAGCAGGTGATGGACACCCCACCGGAAAAGTTACATAGTGCAGCTTTGAAGGTCTTATATTACGCAAATCTGACTCTTGTGAGTTTTAGGCAATGTTATAATGTTGTTACCTTCTTAAAAACATCCCTGGAGTTGTGTTTTGTTTCATTCACAGATCTTTGAGTAACCCTTTATTATTTAGTCTGTCTACATCTCTCAAAATGCTCTGTTCCACCTTGCGATGTCATATAGTGGTAGTTTTTAAGTTAACAGCTACCTTTTACCTTTTGTTCACTAGAAATAGGCAATTCCAGGACTGAAATTATTTGTTCCTGTGTAGACTCTGCACACCTGACTGGGTGACAGGTGTGTTGGAGGAGAAGCACTTGAAAGGTTAAGAAGACTCCCGCACAATGTCTCTCTCTTGGTTCACTTTTATTCACACGACGTTTCGGCCCTTCTGACCTTCCTTAGGTATGAGAACAGCCCCTTCCGCTCCCCTTATATAAGTTAAGGGACTGCCCCCTTAAGAGCAATTGACCAATCAAGACCCCAGCCCCTCCGCTCCCCTTATATAAGTTAAGGGACTGCCCCCTTAAGAGCAATTGACCAATCAAGACAGTGAAGAAAATACATTTACAATTAGACCCCAATGTACCCACATAAATGTGCATAATTCATTATACACCAGTTAATGCGCATGGACAATGATCAGAAAAATATAAAGATTATTATTACACTAAAAAGGTAACAACAGTATACCATACATCTGACATTTTCTAGCAAAGTTAGTGACGCCTCCAAGAATTCACATGAACCTCCCTCATAACTCAGAGGGAGGGAAACTAATGTGCGCTCCTCATTACAGCATCCACTTGACATCACAACTTTACACTGAACAATAGTTCGTCATTTAAACCGTTTGGGTTAAGAGTTTGTAAGGTAAAAATCCAATAGGCTTCGTGTCTTTTTAACGCACGGTCGTGGTCGCCCCCCCTTGGCGGAGCAGGCACCTGTTTGATCCCACAGAAGCGAAGTGAAGACACATCATGTTTAAGGTGATTAAAATGAACAGCAACAGGAGAATCCGGGTCTTGGCGTCTTATTGCGCTTTTATGTTCACTTATGCGGATTTTGAGTTTTCGTGTCGTCTTTCCAACATACGCCAGTCCGCATGGGCAGCGCAACAGGTAAACTACATGGGTTGACGGACATGTAATGACACTTCTAAATGGGTCTTAGTGGTGTTATGGCACTGAGCGCAACTTCAGCACCTATAATTACCATTAGGAAGAGGTGTAATGAGAGTTTGCGCGTTTGGGGTGTTTCTGCTGTAGGAAAAGTCTGAATGTACCAAGGTGTCTCTCAGGTTTCTGCCTCTTCTGTAAGTGAATAGAGGTGGATCTTGGAATATTTGGGGAAATTCTGGATCAGTCTTTAAAATGTGCCAGTGTTTCAAAATAACTGATTTGATCTTGTGGCTCTGGGGTGAATACACAGTGTTAAATATCGCCAAAAAACGTCTCTGATTTTTAGAGTCCTTTTTCTTTAGGAGTGCGTCCCTTGGTTTGGATAACGTAGCTTTGTAAGCCTCCTCTATCCACGGTAGAGAATAGCCTCTTTCCATGAATTTTGCTTTCATCTCTGTTGACTTTTCTACAAAGTTCTCAGTGTTCTGACACACCCGTCTGAGGCGAAAGAACTGGCTTTTAGGAAGACCTCTTTTTAAGTGCGTGGGGTGCGCACTCATGGCCAGTAGGAGAGTATTCTTGTCAGTAGGCTTTTGATACAGTGTTGTACTTAAGAGACCACCCCTGATTTCAATCCACATGTCGAGGAAATTAATTTTCTTTTTACTGACTTCGCTTGTGAATTTTAGATTAGGTTTAACTTGATTAACCAAATTCACAAAGTCTGTTACTAGCTCATGATTGCCTCAAAAAACACAAAATATATCATCAATATATCTGAAGTATAGCAATATATCTATAGTATAGCTTCTTAACCTTTCAAGGACCGAAATTATTCAAAATGATTCTAGTGAAGGTGTATGGAGTTTAAAAACACAGTGGAGCACTTCCTGTATTACCACATGACATCACAAAGTGGAACAGAGTGTTTTCCATATGAGAGAAGAACTCAGCCTCAATATGCAGGGTTTGTGTGTTAAACATGTGTGAATGAAACAACAAACTACTCTAGGTGTGTCTGTGATGAGAAAACAGCATTATAATTTATATCAGAAAACAGTCTAATATGGGCCCTTTAACTTCTTGTTTTGGTGCAGTGTTGGTGGTTGTTTTACAAAAAGAGGTGCAGCAGTGAAAGCAGGAGATAGGAGACGAGGAGATAGGAGAGGAGATAAGGAGGCAGTGAAGGAGGAGTCAAGATGGAGTGATAGAGTGAAAGAATGAGGGCAGAGAGAAAGAAGAGAAACCAAAGGCAATCACACCTGCACAGAGCAGAGGCTATTTATGTACAGAAGAAACATGACTGCAGTGTAAAACAGGCCAGGGGGGCGCTGTCACACCAACTCTAATGAACAGAACATCCCCTTTAACTGCACATCTTATGGGGTCTATCCAGTCTGCAGTGGTCTGTATATTAGAGGAGGTATAGACCTGAGTTAGTCCTGGTTCAGACCTGAATTAGTCCTGGGAGACTCCTGGTTCATACCTGGTTTAGTTCTGGTTTAGCTCTGTTTCAGTCCTGGTTTAGTCCTGGTTTAGCTCTGGTTCAGTCCAGGTTTAGTCCTGGTCTAGCTCTGGTTCAGTCCTGCTTTAGTCTTCCTACACTGTAAACCTGAACAGTTAAACTTAGTAATACATTTTAGACAATGACTACCCAAATGTGTCAAAATTGTTGATTGAACTCTAAACATTTAGGCAAATTTCCAGTTTTGATGTGACAGTGGTTAATCATTTAGGGTTCAATATGTGTTTGTACTCAAAATGTTTGACTGGACATAGTGTGACATCACGTACGTAAGTTACGTGTGCCAGTCTTTCTATGAGGTTGAAGCCGCCATCTTGGTCCACTTGCTCAAGGCCTATGCGCAGAGATCCACGTTTTCAGCAGCAAAAATTCTTCACAGTAGTTCTTCTACTGTAACAGTAGTAGTAATTCTTCAGTAGTTAACATTTGTTTAAAAAAATTAAATTAAATTGGCCAAGGTGTTCATTATTTGATATTGCTTTTCAAGTATCCGTTAACTCAAATTTCAAATATTGCTATGATCCTTTGTTAAAGACATTTGCTTTTACTTAAATTAAACACTAGAAAATTCAATGTGCAACTTATCATCGTGGAACATTTATGCAAACGAGTATCAAACATTGTTAGTGTAGGTCAAGCAGAGCTGAGAGGGGCCGTGGGTTTAGCAGGTGCGTGCCCACACCCGTTGCTCGCGGTTGTGGAGGAGTGTCCACGCCCGCCCACCTGTTCGGATCAGAGGCAACCAAAAGCAAACTACGGATAAACCTGAATGTTGTTGAATGTATGGATGCATATTGAGTATTTTGGGGCTCTTAACAAAAGGATGAACTTTTCATAAATCTAGAAATGAATAATCTATCATCTGTTTAAAGCTTCGAGTTTGACGTTAGGGAGTTTCCCGTTGTCACAGAGCCAAGTGCGGGCCAAAGCTGAGTGACACTGCACTTTGCTGCCTCTGAAGGATTGTTATACTTTTCCATGATTTCTCACAGTCACACAGAGGATAATCTACCTTCTCAATGCGCACGGTGCATGACAGGTAACGAGCTCAATATAGAATAATATATGTGTTGTTGTGCGTGGGCTTGTCTGCTTTATAAGTTGTAATGCAAATACGTGGGCCAGTGAGTGGATTGTGTGATTATACTTTAAGAACTGCTATTCGATCCATGCGTGCAAACTGTAGTCTTGGGCTGTTGCATCTGTCCTGTGTTACTCCTGATTCTTTCGTCTTTTAACCTAATATGAAAATACGCTCACCACAGTGTACACCAGTTAACTTTGCTTTCAGATTATCTGAACAAATTTGAGTAGACTTAATAAAGAGTGTGTGCAGATTCTGAAGACAACTCAATATATTAAAAGCTATGTAGCCCACGTTTAAGCCTCCACTGTAAACGCTGGATGGATATGCAAAACGTATTGCTTATATTCTGTGGTGGATGAAGTACTCAATTTTGTTACTCAAGTAAAAGTACAGATACAGTAAAACGTTCCTCAAAAGTAAAAGATTCATATGAAAAAATATACTTAAGTCAAAGTATTTAAGTACAGGTTGTAAAATGTACGAGAAAGAAGTAAAAGTATTTCACACAAGTCTTGTTAATTTGTGTTAAATGTAGTGATATAGATTGAAAAAATGATACATATTTTGGTCAACAGTTGCAATACAAATCCATTTTGTATGAATTTTGTGTATTTATTTTTGTTTGCTCATAGCCAAAGCTTGAACTCGAAAACTTTAGTCAGGACGTTACCACAAACATAGTCAAAATGACCCCTGAAATCATATGAAAAGTCTTTTCAGTCCAATTAAAATGTGAAAAAGTGTACTGTCCAGTACAAAAATGTACTGGACTAGACGGTACAGATACCTGCTCTCAAATGTAGTGAAGTAAAAGTAAAAAAGTATCCACTGTAAAATGTACATAAAAGTAAAGTAAATATACCTAGGAATTGTACTTAAGTACAGTACTTTACTACTTGTACTTTATTACCTTCCACCGCTCTTTTATATTATTGTAATTATTACATTTACATTACTACATTCTTCTGTTAGTCATAAGTTAATTTTTACTTTAGCTTTCTTTTTTTAAATTGTTTGCTTACTAAATCTTTCTCTTTTTTTTAGGTTGAGGCAGCTAACACCTGCTTTTGAAGTTTTCAACCACACTGCCTGTAAAGAATGCTCAGCAGGGTATGCATTTACTCTAAGACTCCTCAGTGCATCACAGTAAAATCAAATGGCATGGACATGCAAACTTTGCGCTGTTTTTCTGGAGAGGTTTCAAGTCATGGAACACTACTGCTTGCAGCACAACATTACTGCAAGCAGTCCATTATCATGTGTTTACCAGGATTGTATATGCACATTTCAAACAGTAAATGCCCTGAAAATACACATAACATGAGCACATTCAGAGGTTAATGTGGATAGTGGAGCCCTCCATATGTCATTTCTCTGCCCTATTTGTGGATTCAAGCAGCTGTTTAATGACAAAGCACTTCTTAGCCATGTGAGGGCACATCTTGCACACAATGAAACTGTGCATTGCCCATTTAAAGACTGCCAATACCGCACCAATGTGAAGACAACCTTTAATACTCACAAAAGTAGTATTACTGTTCCCTATGGTCCTCCATAGGGAACATGTAAATTTGTGTCATCTTCTATCCTCTAAATATATCATAATATAGTCTCTTTTTTTTACCTACATAGTTAGGAAATGGCCACTGGAAGTTTTCTTCTACACATTCATACGTCCCTTGATCTTGTGAGAAAAATGACACTGTCTGCTTTTATCATTGTTCAAAACAATAATAAAAGACAAATTTAAGCTAGACTTTGACTTGAGTCTATTCATATGAGGATCCAGACTTTGACTTGAGTCCATCATATGAGGATCCAGACATTAACTTTAGTCTGTCATATGAGGATCCAGACTTGACTTTAGTCCATCATATGAGGATCCAGACTTTAACTTGAGTCTTATCATATGAGGATCCAGATTTGACTTTAGTCTATCATATGAGGATCCAGACTTTGGTGGACAGCTCTGTTCACCTGTAAATATAAAGGAACTTCCAGTAAAAGCAGTAGTCAAGGTTTTATGTTATGAAAGTGATGCCAGTTCAATAGCTTCAGATGATACTATAATACTGACTCGCATGTCAACTCCCGAACAAACTCAAGGATGGCCTAAGGAGTTCCCACTACTTAAATTTTCATATGAGGTGGAATTCATACTTGCCCAAGGAAATGCATGTCAACTCCGAACAAACTCAAGGATGGCCTAAGGAGTTCCCACTACTTAAATTTTCATATGAGGTGGAATTCATACTTGCCCAAGGAAATGCAGCATATGAGAAATCTGTAAATACAGTAACTGACTGACTAAAGGACAAAAACATGACATACTAGAGAATTTGGCCAGCCAGATGCATAGTTTTAAAGCATATCCTTCGGACAAGGAGATTGAAAAAGTAGCACAAGCACTGGTTACCAAACACCCCTGTCTGGGTGGGATGGATGGCATAACAGCTTAGCCCATAAGATGGGGAACTATCGCTATCATGCTGGGATCCAAGCGGTAGCTCTTAACTCTGGAAAGAGAAGTAGGAACAACTCGAACAACCATCCTCCACACACCAGCATCAAAAAACCCAAAAGAGCAGACTTGAATTTCCCCCAAGGTGAAGATGGTGCTACTCTGGAGGAAATGAGGCTCCAGATTTTAAATGAGTGCAAAAACTCAGATAAGAAACTTCTTCAGATACAGCTGCTGATGTAAACTACCTTTTGCCGAAAAGAGGTGGTCACCCATGACTGTTGTTGATATGTTGGCGCTCTGGCCTGCACTTAAAATGGAGTCGCAGGTAAAATGTACATTTATGTAATATAGTATTAATGTTAAAGTACTAAAGTATAATAAATATAATACATGTTTTGTTTTTTGCAGATCTGTGCAGAGTTTCACAGAATAACCAGTGTCAACCTGAAAAAACATTTCTACTCCAAATTTGACCAACATCTTGAATGTCTTCAAAGCCTTCTGAGAAAAAAGGCATCTCGTTCCAGGTAAAGTTTCTGATGTTTTGGGCCGGCAGCTCAGCATTTATGATCGCCTGTTAAGTATCATATCTTTCTCTTCTTTTCGGTCTCTGCCTCTGCTCCTGTATCCCCTCTCCTTTTCCCCTTCAACTGATTTCTTCCTGTTTCTCTCTATCTCCACTCCTCTCTCTTTTCCTGCCTTTGTCTCCATTCTCCTGCCCGCTCTCTCCCCATCTTTCTTTCTTTACCCCACTTTTTTTCTTTCTAACATACTTATTCTATTCATTTATAAGAACAAGTAGATGTCCAAATGAGCCTTGGCTCTGCACTCTCTGCCCATCTTCCTCTATGATGATGACTCAAGTTTTCTCAGGACATGGGATGTAAGTGTTATTGATATTGTGACTGATCCCCTCCCACCTCCCCCTCTGTCTTCTCACTTCTTTATCCCTCCCATCTTTTCCTCTCCCTCTTTCTCCCCTGCCTCCATCTCTTCATCTCCTCTTCTCTCCCTTCACTTCCTTTGTTCCCTCCTGCTCCGCTGTCCATTCAGTTTCTGTCTTCTTTCCTTTCCCCTCTCTCTTTTTCAGTTTCCTCTCGTGTCTTTCTGTCTACTCCCCTGCTTGTCTCCTTTCTTCTTATTCTTCAGTTTCCTCTCTCCCTGTCTCCTTTCTTTTCCCTGTCTCCCCCACCCCTCTCCTCCTTTTCCAGTGTCTTATCTTTCTCCTCTGTTCTTTTGTGTCTTCTGTCCCCTGCCTTCCCTCAATCTTCTCTCCTTCTCCCCTGTCTCCATTCTTTTCCTTCTGTCTCCTCTCTTCTCGCCCTGTTCTCCTCTTTTTCCAATGCCTTCTCTCGTTTGTCCTCTCCTTTCTCTCTCCTTTCTTCTCCCCTGCCTTTCCCTATCTTCTCTCTCTTCTTGGTCTCCCCTGACTCTCTGCCTTCTCCTTTTCTCTGTCCTTTGACTCTCCTGCCTCTGTCCCCTGATCCTCATCCCCTCTGTCTCTCTTCTCCACTGCCTCTGTTTCTCTTTTTCTGCGTCTGTGCTTTTACCCTTTCTTCTCCCATGTCTCCTCTCCTCCCTTCTTTTTGTGTGTTCTCTCTTCTCCCCTGTTGCTGGGTCTTTTCGTCCTGTCTCCTGTCTCCTGTCTCCTCTTTACCTCTCCCCCTATTTCTTACACCCCTCCAGTTTATCCCACACCAGAACATACCTCCCTTTGACATGTTGCCATTGTCTGTTCACTGACTATAGTCAGGTTTGTTCAGTTTAGGCTATAACATTGTTTTGTCTTTGTTTACGTTGCGGTAGCTGATAAAGCTAATGTTCAAGATCTGTCTGTAGACTGTCTCACAGTAACTGCCAATGAAACTGACATGTTAGTCTTGTGTCCTTCAAGAGTTGCAATGGTCCTTGAGAGCAACATGGTTATGGGATTGATGTATGCTTTGCACTTAAGTTATCCAAAAGCGTTGGCCAACACATTTGAGTTAATTCAGAAAGTGATTATGGTCTTCAGGATGGAAAGATGAGACCTAGGATCCTCTTAAAAATGACCTTTCCCTTGAATAGACATGGTGCAGTTTACTTTATTGACGTGATTGTTGAACACTGTTGAATATTTTATCACCTGGCCACACCATATACAACTTTGAGTTTTAGTTTTTGTTTCCACATGTTGTGGACAATTGATTTGAAGTTGTAAAAGTTAGTTTGTTCGACTGGTGAAGGTGTTCTAAGCTTTTATTAAGAACACAGGGAGAAACACAGTGTTTGTAACCTTGGCAGGCCAGGCTATGACATGCTCCCTCTGCCTGAGTGTTGTCACTATACAAACATTTCAAAGTCATTATTAGAAAAAGGCTTGATAAGTAATAAGCAATAGAATGTAATCTTCAAAACAGAATAACAGAATGTCTTTGACATTACCATGTGGCCTTAGTTCTGGGGAGACCATTACTTGTTGGAAAATGTCCACAATATTTTTGTGCAGTATTGATGCCTATTTGAATGGTTAATCAAGGGTATTGATTTTGTTCTTTTTAAACAATGTTTGAGCTATATTTTTGACATCCTTCACTGTACCACATCACTGTAGCACATTGTTAGAGTTCTACTTTTTAAAGTTACTTAATAAAAATGTAATTCAAAAATGTGTATGATTCAATTTGTTTATGTATTAATACAAATGCATGTAGAGTATCAGATTAAATTTTAGTACATTTACTAAAAGTTGAGCCAGTACTGGTCAAAAAAGGTTGTACTAAACAGTTAAACATTTCGTATTAAAGGCACTAAAAAGTTTTAAGTTTCGCATACTAGTTTTATTCTGATGAAAAATATTAATTACAGACTACTTAAACGTTTACAGTATGCACTCAATAGGACTGAATAGTCCTAACTTGTTGGGTTTTACTGTGTAAAGTCCTCGTATAGTCTTAGTATAGTCCTGGTTTAATTCTGATTTAGTCCTAGTATAGTCCTGGTTTAGCATTAGTATAGTCCTGGTTTAATCCTGGTTTAGTCCTAGTATAGTCCTGGTTTACTCCTGCTGTAGTTCTGGTTTAGTCCTGGTTTAGTCCTGGTTCAATCATGGTTCAGACCTGCCTGTGGATTATCAGTGATCTGAACAAGAAGAGAGAGTGAGTGTAAATCTCAGTTTTTTCTGTGTCCTCAGGTGAAGTTGAAGATTAAATCTGAGGAAAATAAATGAGAGGAAGAAAAGAAGGAGAGAGGGAGAGGGAGGAAGAAAAGGAGAAAAAAGAGAGAAGGATGGAGAGGGGGTGGGTGAGAGAGGGGGAGAAAAGGAGAGTAAGAAAAGGAGGAGAGAGGGAGAGAGAGAGGAAGAAAAGGAGAAGAGAAATAGAAAGGAGGAAATGGAGGGAACAGAAGTACATCCAATATATGTGACTCTTGAGGAGAGAGGGGAGAGAGAGGAAGAAAAGGAGAAGAGAAATAGAAAGGAGGAAATGGAGGGGGGGGCGGTACATCCAATATATGTGACTGTTGATATCTTTGTATCACAGATTTTTTTCCCTCCTAGTTCTTTTTAAACAGTTTTACCTTATGTATTCAGAACATCCTAATTATTCACGCTGATGAGTTTATAAGTGCTTTTCACAACTTTCAGAGACCAGAGTGGAGTTTTGTTGTCATGGTAAAGCTAACAACAACTGGCATGCTAATAGACACTTCCTGATTAATGGACAATAAAACGCCTTGCAGACAGCACACAGCAGATGTATTTTGTCCTGTGCTGCTTATACAAAATGACTGACTTAAAAAACACTACACTAGTCTAGACTAAAATGATTAAAGAGTGTTTTTCAAACTGTGGTCCAGCTCCTTCAGGTGATTCTTGGACAGCTCTTCAGTTTGGATCATTTCTTGTTTAGAACTACAGTGGAAATTATGTAGTCCACCTTTAGACCTAATTTAGACCTGGTTTAGACCTGATTTAGCCCTAGATTAGATCTGGAATAGTTCTGTTACAGAACTGGTTTAGATCTGGTTTAGACCCTACATTAGATCCGGACTAGTGCTGTTATAGACTTGGTTTAGACCTGGACCTAGACCTTAGATCTGGTGGTACTTGGGGTGAAAGGTTTGAGAGCCTGTGGACTACAGTAATCTTGTTATACTTGGGGAGACACCGGGACCACACATGCAGGTGTAGCAGATACAGGAGGACAAATGAGAAAAGGCCAAACTTTTTTCCAAATCTGTCACTGTGTTAGCTGCCAGACTCACCGGCTTCAGGACTGGAGCTCTGTGTTTGACTGTGGAGGAAGGCTTAACCTGAGGCGCATTCACAAGGACCCAGAGCACTTTAAACTAATGAACAATATCCGCAAGTCCAGAGGAGGGCGAGAGTTAAAACCGGCTCTACAACTATTCACAGTCTATAAATCAAAATTAAAATTAATTAGAATCAGAATCAGAATTAAACTGAACCAGGCCTAAAGTATCGAAAGGAATTCAATTTGTGATCTATTTAATGCAAAACCAGGACTAAAGAAGAACTAAACCATTGTCAAAGTAAACCTCTAGTAGTGTTGTTACGATACTAAAATTTCTAACTCGATTTCAATACTTACGAATAGACTTCATACTCAATACTGATTCTAATACCACGATGATAATAAAAAAAAAAAAAAAAACATCTTTATTTAGACAATAGAATGTGATTTTCAACATTAAATCATAGTACTTTCTTCATAGTGGTCCGTGTGCGTATACTTGTCTATGTGTCTTATATTTGTTCTGATTCAGCTCAAGATCATTCTAAAGCTGTTCAGGATAGGTTCATTTCTGTCCTGTGAATGGGACTTTTTTAGTATTGATACTTGCTCAAATGAGTATCTAGTTTTGATACTTGATTGATGAAATAATAGACATTTTTGTACCTCATTAGTTTAAATTCATGTTAAAATAGAGTAGCATTGAAAATCACTTGAAGCTATAGGTAACCATTTGTTTTGGTGCAGTGGGTGTTGGGTTGTTAAATCTTTGACTCTTCACAGTTTGTAAATCCACAGGAGACATGACCCCAAAGCTGAGGTCGTCTGGTGCTGAATGACCTTTGAACCGTGACCTGTGAACCCTGAGCAGACCACCCTCGCACTTGTACAGCTCAATACAGAAGAGCAGACTGAGGTTAAGTTAGCTGGTCATCTTTGGAATGATGTAAGAAGTAAATATAGATCACAGACCAGAGCTAAACCAGAAGTAAACCAAGTCTCAAAAACCAAGACCAAACCAGAACTAAAGCAGGTCTTAAAAATCAGGGCTAAATCAGAACTAAACCAGGTCTGAAGAACCAGAACCAAGATTAAACCAGGACCAAGATTAAACCAGGACTAAACCACAATTAAACATTTAATTACTGACCAGTAACTAAGTTCATTTGCTTAAGTTTCTTTTGGGGATCTGTACTTTACTTGAGTTGTATGGGTTGTATTTAA
>JACM01046149.1:0-62629 GCA_000787095.1 Periophthalmodon schlosseri
TAAAATTAAAATTAAAATTAAAATTACTGTTTGGACATTACAATAGTTTTCACAATGGAGCCCATAAAGTGAAGCAATAAATTCCACCCTGAAGTTCTGAATATTGCCAGGTTATATTTGTGATGCACAATTTGTCACCGTAGTCTTGGAATATAAAAAAAATTCCCTGACATGCCATTCATACCACTGAGAATGACACATGTAAAAAACAGTTTATCTAATTTGCATAAAACAGTTTCTGTTTTGTTTTTTACTTAATATATGAAAATGACAAGGACAAAGCTTTTACATTTCTTTCAACAGATGCCATTTTCTAATTTAATGTTAACCATTATTCTGTCTAGTGACTTAATGCTCTTGCATATCCTGCGTTTTATATCTTTATTAGATTTCAGGAGATAAGAGAGGACACCCCGGGGGGCATATAGATTCTATTTTTACAATCCATCAAAAATGTGCTAAAACATGCCTGTGATGTTCTAGGTTGAGGATCAAGTACTGCATAAAGTGATTACACAGAAAGTTATTTTTTTCTTTCTTAAATCAACTCTTTTTGCAGCGTTTCATATTTCAGATATCCTCAATATTAAACCATCAAGTTTTGTCATCTGCCAAGTTCATCTCAATTCACCACAGAGTAAACTTGCCCTGAGCTGCTCTGATTTCACTGAGTCTGAGGCAGGTGGGCCTAATGTTGGACTGCGAGTTGGACTTTAGTGTTTGTCTGTCTACGTACAGTATACTGCGGCTGGTGACGACACACGCGTTTACTGCCTTTAATTGCACATTGTGGGTCTAAGATCACTGAGCAGGGCAAGGCTGTAACATGCTTAACGATATTTACAGGTTTAACCCAGTCAACATGAATTCATGAAATATTTTACCATCCTCTGAAACAGATGCAATCATTACTTGTCAATGAGTGTGGGCCCAGGGGTTAGAAAAAAGTTTTATAAAATGTTCTTGTATGTATATTAATGCCTTACACTATCTGTGCCAATCTGCGCCCCTGTGACCACAATCACTCATGCACACACTGGATTCATTCTAGGCAAAGTGAGTGAAGTATCTTGCTCAAGGACTTGGTCCGATTGGGAATCAAACCTCAGACCTTTGAGTTGGTAGAAGAGCACTCTAACCACTGAGCCACTGTCGCCCTACTGTTGCAAATGATGCTCGCCTTGAAGCAAAAACAGCGTGAATACTGCTGTTTGTATTAAATATAGTTAAGATGAAGGCCGTGAAGACGAGCGAGTGAACAGTAAACAACAAATCAAGAGTGTCTCAGATGGAGAAGGGCTGACACGAGGATCAGTGAACAGCAGATGGTACTTCCCACCAGCTCCCCCCTGGGTCCATGTACTTTCATTTTTAAATGATGCCATGGTTACACTACATCCTCAACAACATAAATGTAGATATGCAAACTATGCAGTTTTTTGTGATATTTATTTTTAGATCTGTGGGACTACTGTCATATTACAGACGTATATATTTAAAAAGTCATATTGTATTAATTTAACATGGACCATGGTCTATGCTTTTAACTGTGCTGCTAGTGAGTAGAAAACACTCGCAATGAGGTAGGCCTATAGCTGATTTATTGTTGTAACAGCCATATCCCCACAGGTCTACAGCTACATCTCTACTGCAACATCTGCGCCATATGTGTATTTACTTCTCAGGAGCAAAACAAACGCACAAACAGCTCTAAGAATCAAATGCAAAATCGTTAAAAGAGCTAGGCCTTGGTAAAATAACTGTTTAATTGGGCAGCTGTCCATAGGCGTCTCAGTGGACTATTTTGTCAGTAGCCATGGAAACAACTATTTTGGTGTCCACATTGAAACAGAGTAGTGTCCTTTTGTAGACCTATTTGCATCTATCATGATCTAGGCCTGTTTATTTGATGTAAGCTTTAGTATAGTTCAGACTTATGATACAGTTATAACCGAGATAAAGGGTCAGTTCACTGTACGTTCTGTCTGCTGGAGGGTCCACTCTGCATCAATCATTTTATAGCCCATCATAAAGATCTTTGTCTAGGCCCAAAAGCATGAAGTCCCATCCCATAATTAACTGGAGATGGCGTTTTGGTACTAAATAGCCTAGTACTGATTTCAGAACTAGGCTTTACTCGTCACCCATGTTGTCTTTCTGGGCATGTCTCTTCGCGTGGGAGGGTCAATAGTCTGATTAGACCCCAATAAATGACGAAGTCGACCCTGAGCGACAATATCCTAACGTGTTTAGACAAATGACATTTGCGGATCTGTTTCGGGGAATGCGTAAGTGCAGCAGCCATGTCTGTGGATCCCAGTGTGGCCGATTTCTGTCACGACAGCTCACGGCGCTCCGAGCCAAGCTCTCTCCCAGCACCAGGCCTGCACTGGGGTAATCACAGCTAACACTTAAGCCTACCTTCACAACAGGCACTTTCGCTTCCATGCGGCCGCAGCACAACGGCAGTGAGTCCACATTCACAGACGTCCTGCCGCGGTCACTGATTAAATCCCAGCGGTCTTTCTCCCGACAGTGTCCACGGCTTAACTCCTCCTTTCAGCCGAGCGTGGAGCCAAGGTCGCAGCGATAGATCCGCAGGACCGAAGATCCGTGCGGTAGTCTACAAAAACAATATCATCCGAACATGGCAGTGACGTGCGAGGCCATCTCTAGATGGACAAAGTAGTGAAATGGATAAATACAGACAGCAGGAAGTGACAGGTAGGCGCACTAAGTGTGACAGCCAGGTGTATTGCCTAATCAGTCTATCGGCTGCAGCGCGCACTCCCGCCCCCTGCTCCCGCGCACCAATCACGACGCGGTGCCCGGCCAAAGGGTTTTAGACGCAGGTGCATTCGTGACCCTTCAGCTTGGACATCTGCGTAAGATCTTCGAAGTAAACTGATAGTCCTCATCGAAACTACAAATATAATTCAGCAGTCTACGCCTTTGCACAGAAAAACAATTGTTCAGATTGTTTCATTTCACGAGCTCAGACGGAGTGAAAGTAAAACGCCATCCATTCTTCATTTAAGAGGGGTTTTATCATGGCTCTGTGGGCTTTATCACTGAGCACTTACAGGCTCAGCGGGCTTTAGTTTGCGTTTGGTTTCGGTTATGCCTCTATTTCGCCAGTGTAAAAAGCAATATGACTTTATGTTTAGTTTTGAATGGTTTAATTTATAGTGCGTGACTTATCCTACATGTGGCGGGTATTTATCACATTGTGAGGATTAAAGTTTGCGTCATGGGGACCTGTCTTCTCTTTGAGGACAACATTCAGGTCCCCATCACCTAAACCCTTCATTATTAGATCAACAACATGATTCAGTGTTCAGATATGGGTTAAATAGGTTAATGTTGTTATGTTCTAGGTTAAGATTAGACAAGTAGTTAAGGGAACATATTATGCAAATTCTACGTTTATGGTTTTAACCAGGTCATAACGGTGCTCCCTCATCCTTAGCTTACTCAAAGTTGTACTTTGATTCATCCATGTTGAAATAAATCTGTTATTGTTCTGCATTTTAGGCTTGAGTGCTCACAAAATTTCATTTTCCCTATCCCTTCGTGCATCCCTGTACATATTTACAATTATAAAAAAACAGACAATCCGGATCATATATGTAGGGTTAAAAAATGTTGCATAGACGTGTGTGCGTATTTGTGAACAGGTGTTCATCACAATGTAAGGAATGAAATCTGTGTACACACTGTGTCACTTCATGAGTCCCCATGAGGGGAATCCTTCAATACTAGATCAATAACATGGTTTAAAGTTAAGAGGGTTAATTTAGTTGTATGATTTAAGTTGGGATCAGTCTCCAGGAAATGAATGTCAGTTAATATATTGTTCCTAAACAGCATCGAAGCCCAACAATATGTCTGCGTTATAATGTAAATGTGAGCCAATCTTGTTTATCTGAAACTAATCTTGGCACATTTTCAAACCACTGACACACACTCAACACTGTGTTAGACTAACAAATTACAGTCTATTTTAAGTGAATGTTAATAATTCTAATAATGGTTCTTCCAGTGATGTTTCTCCGCTGGGGCTGGTTTGACCCAGAAGACCCCTGGCAGTGACGAGTCTGAGGAAAGAAAGTTTGACTTCCGGTTAGAGGTGGGAACTTTGTTACATTTAAGGTTTTTGAAAGAATTCCGTTTTAATCTATAATATTTATTTATCTGGGCTTTGTATGATTTACATTTAAAAAGAATCATTTTAAATCCAAACTGTTACTTTGTAGCAGTTTTTCCAAATACGTTTTACTGTTACTCTCAAGTAATTATTTGGGGGACTATATTTTTTACTTTTTTAAATATTATTTTTAACATAACGTTCTTATTTAAAAACTTTGGCTGCTCACGTCTGTCAAACAAAGACGAAGCAATTTCTCGCATTGCACTACACTAAATGGCCACTAGAGTTCGCCCAAAAATAATGAAAGCCTTCCATGGGCACGTTTTCCTTTTTACAGACAAAAAAAATAAATAAATAAGTAGAGAGGGCACCAATGACAGCAGCACAGGTGGACGAACCTCTCCTCATCTTATAATGATTTTAACTGTAATATTGCACATCTCATTTGTTCATTTGTATCAGTAATTCTTCATTCAAGTGGTGCACCTATAGAGAGTTGTGCTCTATCTAAATCGACTACAATTCATGCATTATAAATCTCTCTTTTAAATATACTATCTATTTAAATATTAAGTCTTTGTTTAGTTAGAATTTTTATTTTAGTAAATTTGATGTGTATCTGGGTGGCTACTTGAGAGATAAATTGCAGCAGTTTCCTTTGCCACAAATGTGCACAGAGACAGGCCAAACCAATCATCTTTTCATTAGACATTAGATTTGTCCCACCTGTTTGGAATAAGATCTTCTTTTCATGTGTTTTCTGAGTGGCTCAGGCAGATCCCGCTTTGGCCTGTGATGGAAGCGCTGGGATGACTGGGATCGGCATTCGCTTTAGCTCCTGTGAATACTGTTCCTCTTGGTCATATCACTTATGTAGGCCTATATCCAATCCCACTTTATTTGTATATAGCACATATTATAAACAATGAAAGACAAAATAATACATCTGATACAATAGCACATAAAAACAGTAGAACAGTAAAAGGGAAGCCCAATTAAAAAAACAAAATAAAAAATAATTATTAAATAAAACAACACAAAGGACCACACAACATGCACAGTGCTAAAATATTTAAAATCTGGTACATATCTGTTGTGGGGTCTGCCTCCCTATCACAATAAATCAATTTTACACAACATACTTATTTTTTAACATTATGGTGAATTTTATAAGTATTATAATTTTTTGAGGTTCTCAGTTTAATTGTTCTTCTGCATAAAAAAATGAAACGTCCGAAATAGGATTCATTTATCACTTAATTTATCAAAGGCACTATTATAATGAGCAATTTTCTTTAATAAATAGATTGTACTGGTCTTGTCATTATTTGCTCTGATTTAGAAAAGCGTTGCCTGTTTTTCCAGCTGAGTTCCAGGAGTAGCTCAGTCTTTATCTGTGTGTGTCTAACCTGGGATTTCCTCAGTGTGGAGCTGCACTTTCCAGGGATTTACAAGAGAAAATATGAACCACATGTTTTGTTTTCCTCTCAACCTTTTTATATATATTTGTGTATATTTGTTCACTTCTTAGAAATACTGTCCTGGCCACACAGACAGGGCCTGCACATGTCGCCGCCCTTAGCCTTATTATCTGCTGGGTTTTATTATGTCTGTTATCTTCTCAAATCCTAAATTTAAGTGTCTAAATGTCTTTCAAGAGGCATATATACTACAGCCTGGACAACAGACAAACTGCACGTGAGTTGTTGATGTTTATAGTGGAAGTTGTCATTGCCATTGTCAGTAAGGGCTCTCCCTGGGACTACTTGGACCAAGCAATAAACTAATGCAGCATCACCATCGCTGTAAAAACTTTATAGGTCGTAGCTGTTTTTAACTCTGTATTTTCACTCGTTTGTGACCAGTGGGCGAGAATGTTTCACAATGGCTTACATTTTTATTAAAGAACCTCCCCTGTGTTCGGCTCTTGCCCCCAAACTAATAACAAACCAATCAATAGGTGAAGCTGAGTTAAAACCTCCCCACCCAGTTACTGTCATGAGACCAGTGCTTTCCTGAGCCGTAACACACAGAATTTGAAGGCTGAATTACCTGGGCTATATCCACTTTTTGATTGAGAGTAGAGCAGTACATGAGAGACAGGAGTCCTGAGTGATGTCCTCTCTCCAGAGTTGGAGCTTGTTTGAACAGTCAGAGAGCAGCTTTAAAGGTTATTATCACTATAGAAGACAGTTATAAATACAAGTTTTAATATTCGATTTTAGCATTCCTTTATGATCACAATGAATTACCTCCAACAAAGACAAATCCACAAGCTCAAATCCTACAAAACACCTCAGTGCCATATCCTCTCTTTTGCCTTATATGGTCTGTCTTGGAAACAGAAGTTGTTGTTTATTTCTTTACTGTTTTAGATAAAAGTGTGCTCATCTATCTCTTACGCTCTGGGCACGCAGGGAGCCCTAATCATGGCCCTAATGTAGCCGACAGGTGTCAGCCATCTTGAATGTTTATGACAGGCCTACTTCCTGAGTGCTGTTGATGTCATCATGAGCCCACAGTTATTAATGAACCTGGTCTGGAGCCTGGATCTCAGCACAAGTTCAAGCCTAAAATTATTCCATAGCTTCAAATGATCTCAGACCTCTTTATAAAACAATAAACAAATCCAACTCGAAAGTTGGGAAACAACTCACATTACAGTTTGGGCCCGTGCCATGTGGGCCTCATGTACTGACAGACTGTGGATTGGGACCTGAACACTCATGAAGTTTTAAATGCTTGGCGTAGCACACCAATGTTTGTTTTGGACCACTATTCTACATAAAAAACATCCTTAATTCTTTGTAAATGTGTATGGACTAAACATGCATTCACTGGTTAATGGCCTGCCCGATTTGTGACCTATACCTGTATGTTTTAGTTTTAGAGAAAGAGTTCAGTCTGTGACAGTCTCGTGTTGTACTTGAGCTGTTGTCAAGGATAGATGAACATGAGGAATAACTAACTTCATGTCAGACAAACCATTCCACAACAGAAACTAATAGTGGGTAGATCTGCGTTGGGCCTCTCAGATGCAGACTGCTGTTGTGACAGACATCTGGCTGCCGTGAGCAAAGTTATGGCAGTAATGTGTGAGAGTTCCGCAGGTTACACACTTCATCAAAGAGACAATGTTTGAGGTGAGCTCCTGACTCAGCACTCGGCCCTGGTCCGAGGCTTGTCTTTGGGGTGGAGAGGATGACCACGACTGCATCTTCAGTTACAGCCAAGGGGACAGATTACCATAGTGTTACCACAGTGTTGTCAGAACTCTATTTGGGCCAAAGGTGAACCCCTGAGGGACTGGGGGGACTCTTCAATCAGACGTGCGCTATGTATCTCTGTCCCAGAGACCAGAATGCCAAAAATCTGTCACGTGTGGAGATTAGTGTTCTTGTTAGTGAGATTAAATCTGCAGAGGTGCTAAAAAGACGTGTGCCGTCAGATCATGTTCAACAATCAGGTCTTCACCCACACACGTTCTTTCAATAGTAAATCTGCCAGACCCTCCTGAGGGATCAAGCATTTCACAAGCACTTGTCTTTTATTTTATGTTATGTATATATTTTTATATTTTTTTTCCACATTAGGCCTTCAAAATATTTGAAAACTATAAGAATAAGCAATCACTTTTTTGCAATAATGTTAATGTCCTCCATCCTATAACCTTGCCATCAATAATTTATCACAGCTTGGCACTAAAAATAATCTCTGAACATAATACAAAGTTTCCTAAATACTATGACCATGTGTCAAACAACCACAAGGAGCCTCTGCTGCGATATCAGATCACTTGTCCCTAGCGTCACCTGTGCCGTGCCTGTCAGGAACATACAAATCTGATGCTGGATGACAGGCTTTATTATAAAGAAACACACTGACATCTGTCTCTGTATCTTCCGCCTGGATAAGCAGGAACCATGGGCCCTGTCTGTGCACTTGTGTTTGGCAAAGAGGCGTCTGTTTGTCTTTCTCCCACTGATTTGACGAAGTGGAACAAATGCAGTTATTCCACTAACGTTCACTCACGGCAGGTAAAGATTTGGGTAAATACTGTATCCGTCTATGGTACTGAAACCAGGCGGAGCGCTGTGTGTTGATGAGAGATACAGAGGAAGTATAGCATCTGCTGCACTGTAAAATATGGGGAATATTGAATTCAATGGGCTGAAGTGTTTGTAGAGGCAGAAGGTGGATAGATGGTCTGTTAAATAAACACTGGTTTACACGTGATATAATTAAGACTGGAGTGTACAGACAATTATGCAATTACATCAGAGATAAACTATCTGTATAATCACTTTGAGTTACCCTTTGTAACCGTTATTGCCTAGTTTCAGTTTCTCTGTGTTGTTCCTCACTGTGTGAATGGTCATGTATGTTGTCTTATGTGAGCGCATCTATGTTAGTTGTGTTTCAGACATCCATGTGACAGAACTTTGTCAAAGTTCAAATGTTTTGGGCTCAGTTAAACCTAGGTTCACTTGGGGTCACCCTGACAGGCTGTAATGTGCCTGAAGGAGCCTTAGACACAGGTTTGAGCAGAAGAAGCGTGTTGAGTGAAGTGAGGGGTTATATCCAGAGGGGAACTGTGCGGTACATGAGAGGGGAGTGACTCCGAGACTGTTTAAACGTGTGCAGCACAAGTGTCAGGCTGTCAGGATGATGGAGCAACCAGCCCAATCTCACCTGCTCCTGCATTCCTCTTTCACTCTTCATAATGTTTTTACCTATGAGTTTAATTATAGGGATCATTCTTTTTAACTGGAAACAATTTTTTTAATTTCTATAATAAAAAAACAATTATACCTAATTTTGTATTAACTAATCTACATTAATCTGGCTAAGAAAAGTGAATAAATAATAATGGATTTAAGAAAATCTTTTTATTGGGCAAAATTCTGAATTACAAAAAAATAAATAACATGAATTGTGCATGACATGATTGAGATAAATACAGACGACTGGACTGTGATGTGTTTGATGCTTCACATATGGAGGCTGATGTCATTCATTTTTCAAGTGTGGATTTTACAAAATGTAAAGACTTCTAACATGCAAACAAACGTCCTTTTCCTGTTTTGTTGAGTACCGGTGTAGAAACACATTTTGACACAATATTCACAATTTTGGCTTGGATGAATCCTTATTATGTAAATAATTAATATTTTAGCTTAAATTACTGTACAAAAACATATATACATATACAAATACACAAAGCACATGTTAGAATGAATTCAGGAGGCAAAGTAGGAGCTGTGCATTGAGTAGAGGTGGTCAATAGGGTTTCCATTCTGAACCTGCATTGCCATGTCTGGGGTGGTCATCAAACAGTCGCTTAAACTGGTCAAAGACGTGTCACTGTCAATGTCATGGAACATGGAGTCGCAGCCTGAGAGAGAAACAAGTCAACAGAAAAATACACATTTATATTTAGTTCTCACATTAGACCATTTCAATATGTTTTTGTTTTGTATATTACACTATATGCGAGAATTGTACCAGTTTCCCCTTTCCAAATATTTTTAAAAATGACAAAGAGAAAACAAATTTGTGTTATGTTATACTTTTTTTCCCTTTTTTTTCCTGTTGAATAAATATATGTGTAATATTGTTGAACAGCTGTGTGTGGCCTCCTAACTGTTATTTCATTTTGTCTCTGTCTTTGTGAGACATGGTAGGTCTAAATGATCAATCAAACATGAGGTATCAATTTTTTAAAGAAACAATTAAAACTTATTCTTTCAGCTGTTTTTTTTTCCTTTTGAATAAGACTAGCTCATTAAAGAGTAGTTGTGTATGGTGTAGCTGACCATATGGGTGCATGTGGTCCCCGGGCATCTGAGGAGGGGTCAGTCCCTGCTGGTACTCTGAGCTGTAGTTGCTGTGATCCAGGCTCAGCACATGTGCACCTCTGGAGTACGATGTGAGCAGACTCTCCATGCAGCCCGACATCACCTCTGCAAAAACAGTTTAATTACTTACAACCAAGAGCAGCCATACATCATTACTGTTCATTGGCTTGTGTTCTGTCGTCTCTATTAAATGGTTTTAAAAGATAGAAAATGGTTCCTTTTAGCTCATCTAGTGCGAGCGCTGAGGAGCTTCCTGTCTTAAGCATCTTGTCCAACAGCACATATAAACAGAGCAGGTTTGCTGGTTTGGGTTACCAGCAGCCGCCTGCCTATAATAAAACCTACTGCTATGCCAATATTGACATGCTGGGACTCCCTGAACAGATAGAGTCAGCGCTTGCCAAAGCACTGAGCCACTTATCTAAACTATCGGCTCATATCCACAGTGAGAGCACAGTGGCAATAAGAGACTCTCTCCAAAAGCAGGAGATGATGCTGTGGTGAACACTTTACAGTCTTATAGGCAATTACATAGAAGTGCTCCAAATTTAGATCACAAAGTATAGATTAGCTCCAAATTATATCCATGGGTTTCTGAATGATAAAAAAGTAGGACTGTTGCCATAGTAATGAACAATTTAAAACTAAATATTATATCTTTTCAGTAGGAAAAAGTCCATAAAGTGACATTTCAAGTTTTGCAATCAATAATTTAGCTTTAAACTTAAGCGTTTAAGATCTAAGCTTGTTCTTACCGGTTATTTAAGATTAAGACAAATGTTGAAGAGTCGCTGCGCACTGACCTGTGCCGATCCTCTGAGTGTTGTGCTGCTCCTGCTGTTGCTGCTGTCTGCGCGCCAACTTCTTCATCTGAAACAAACACACAGTCACTCCGCTTTCTCTAGGTGGGTTACAATAAGTACATACGTGTATAAATGTGCTGACCTTGGCTCTCTGGTTTTGAAACCAGACTTGGACCACTCGAACACTGAGGCCAGTCTCTGCAGCCAGAGTCTCTCTCACCTGTTTACAAGGAGAGATTTAAAACTTAAAAACAGTATCACAAACTCAGATCTTTCAGCTGTCAAGATGCTTAATTGTCTTCTTCAGATCATTGTTTTATTGTTTGAACCCCAACCTCTGTCATGAGTTTACACGTATTGAGGTGCACCATTTAGCTGATTGTTCCTTTACAGTTTTCATATTTTAATGAGTACTAACCTTCCGACAGGGTTTGGAGGAGACCTCAAAGGAGGCCTTGAATGCCCTCCTCTGCTGAGTGGTGAGGATCGTGCGTGGTCTTTTTGGTCGCCGTGGATCCTTGTCATCGGTGCATTTCCCTGATGTTCCAGAGCCTTTCACATCTGACTTGACATCCAGCCCCTCATCCTCACTCTTATCTGAAATGTAAGTGAAACAGCATGTTGACATTTGTGTTATCAAGTACATATTCCGTAGACTATATTCTGTAGTGTTGAATCTTGCCTGAGTCTGAGCTGACAGGGGTAGCAGTGCTGAGCCTCTCATAGTCACTTTTACAGAGCAACTGTGCCTCCTTCAGTACAAACTGGTCCCCTTTACACAGCTGTCGCTCACAGACGCCGCAGCAGAAGCAGCTCAGGTGGTACACTCTATCGAGAGTGCGCATCACCAGCTCCGAGGGAGAGATCTGCTCCAAACATCCACTGCATTTACTCCACACCAGCCTGAAGACAACACACACATTATTATTATACTGTAGCTTCAAAGTACTATTATATCTATAATAAGTGACAAAAATGGTCTCCAAATAAATGTAAGGTACATGTAATATACTCAGACTCTGGGCATATTCCACATTGGTGCTGTTGGACCACACAGGATTTGGCAGCTTATTTGTAGAACATTTTCATAATGAAGAAGAAGTCCTGGTGCTCACAGGTGTGGCTGTTGTTTACTTGTTTTAGAATAAAGGGTTTATTTGAAGAGCTCTGTCCACACAGTTGTTTTGTTGTCAACAGTGAAGAGACTATGAGGCTTAGTTTTAATATATTGTTTTCAAACTGAAAAGAAATCTCTCAGCCAAAAGACAGTCCATGATTAAGCCAGATATGCCTCAATACAAAATTATTTGAGTTGGGCTTTCAAGACAGTGGCGCAGTAAAAAAGAAGTACAAAAAAGAGAGCAGGAACAAAAGACATTCTGAGTTCTGCGAAAAGTGTGGAAAGACAGCACTTTGGTGCAACTTTCTGTTGGTGAAATGGGTTCTAAATAAAATGTCTTGGATCCACCCTTGTTTGCAAAAGTTTCTGGACAATTATCCGCAGGCATGTATAAATATACACTACAGTTTACAACTACAGAAATGATGGAAAAAGAAACTACTTGGTCCAAATTTCTTCATTTAAATGAGAGAATCCTTCCAGACTTCCAAGAATAGATCCATATTATTTCATATTATAGTTCTTAAATATTTTTTCAGCCGATAAGCTTTATTAGACAGGACAATATAAAGCATGAAATGAATGTGAAGAGTGGAAAGAATCATTCAGCTATTTGTCAATGCATCCCAGCGACCCAGACTCTCCTGTTTCCCCTCACACTTCGGCAGTGTGTGAATATTTGTTCTAAGTCCTGTCCCCAGAAGACCACCACAGCTCGGGCCACCTCTCTGGAGGAGCCTCCTTGACCCCCTGGCCCGCTGCCCTGTCCCTCTGAGTGCTGCAGCAGATTAACAGTGGTGTTAAGGCGGAGGATGAAGCGGGGAAAACAGACTGTGTGTGTTCCTTCTCTCTGCTCTTGTTTGCTCGGCCTCCTCTGGGATCCGCCTGACCTAAAGGAGGAGGCTGAGGGGTGGGGGGTTAAGGCTTTGGGTGGCAGCTTGTTGGAGTTTTAATTAGCAGGAATAATCAACAGATTATTGTGAAGGAGGCACAAGAAAATAAAAGCAGGACTGAGGGAGAGGGGCTGGGCTGTTTGCTCAGCCAAAGCTCAAGAAGTCAGTGAGGGACTCAGGACATGGTTTAGGGCTGTGGGTGGTGCGGCTCAATCAAAGCACCTCCTTTATAGACCTGCAAGAGTTCATCAGCAGAAATGAAAAAGACAAAACATCTATCTGCATGTGGAGCCTTTAGTCTTTGGGGTGTGGGAGATTTGAAAATTTGCAAACTAATAGAGCATATACAATATTACAAATATGTTGTATTTGTTTTTTACCTGGTTAGAAAATGACAATATATAATATAGTATAATATGACATAAAAGAAGAAAATGGTATGTGTTAGCAGGCTCCTGCAGTATAAGTAACACTGGTAAAACTGTGGTGAACTGGCAGCTTTTGGCAGACTCTGTACAATCGAATCTTGGCTGTGGAATCATCTTGGAAACAAACCAGAACAAAGTCTAAAGTCATGTCTCCCACAGAGAAAGTGAAAGTTGTGCCAGGAGGCCATCAGGAGATCATTCTCGGGTCAACTGTGAGTCAACCAGCTTCAGGAGGCATGTTTACCACACGAGGGGAGGAATTCATCTTGCACTCTTTGGTATTCCTTGAACTTTAAGTTGGTTTTAAGGGGCAATACAAAACAAAATCATAAAATAGACAATATAGATAAGGAGTTTCCAATCTGTAGTTTGGGAACTACCAGTAGCTCTCCACCCCCTTTCAAGTAGCTTTCAAAAGGATTTAGGGAAAATAAATATGACGCTGAATAATTCAAATTTGATTCTTCACATGTTGCAGGGCTGTACTTTAGATGTCTAACTTTGTGTACTAATAAATGAATAATGGTTTAAGTTGTCAGTCCCGTATTAAGGGACAAGGTCGAAAGGTAGACCTCATACAGAGCGTCTGACCTAATCCGTATGTGAATTACTGCTAGAAGACAAATATTTTTCTCTAGAAACAATGGTTAGGAAGAAAGTTGGAATTCAAATGTCTTTGTGGCTCTTGTCATGCTCAAATATGTCTGCCTATTTTTGCAACGTTTTTTGGACAACTGGCAAACAGAAAGCTGTCATACCCAGGACATGTATGAGAAAGTGTGGTTCCTATGGCAACGAGCAAAGAAAACAACAATAGAGACTTGTGTCAAAAGGAAGAGCTGTAACTTTTGTTATGTCTAGACGATCAACCACAGAAGTCCCCATGGAACAGAGCACTGCCAGCAGATACTGAGCTGGTAGCAACTTTTGCTTGTTTACATCTTTCAATTTCTATATGATGTAATAATAATAATAATAATAGGGTAATTATCTAGTGACTTCCCATCTGACCTGTTTGTTTAGTTGCAGCAATGATGCATCAATCCAAAAAGTGTTGAATGAGTGAAGACAAAAGGAAGACTGTGCCAAGTGAGCTTGAACTCAGAGTTTACTCTGTGTTTTTTACTGTTAGAGACTGTGTTGCCTTTAGCATAAACTGCCACAGTCTGTGCTGTAATGTACTAGACCTGAATGTTACTCAAATGACACACATCATTAGAAGCTGTAATGCCATGATCTGAACAATACTTTTTTCAATGCCCAGGCCCCAGACTATACTGTGTTTATGCTGTACCTATGACCAAAAAACAACATCATGTTAAATTAGGACAAAGTGAAAGATAATGAGGAAAATTCCATTATTTAAATAAATGCAGGTCTGTTTTTATATGCATGGAGCTCCCTTTTGCTTTCAATAGCACAGTCTCAGCGTCAGGGCAAAGGAGGCATCAAGTAGTATCGCAACTTCCTCCCCAGTACCATGTATTAGCCTTTAGCTAATATTGGTTGGAATTATAAAATAAAATGATGTAACATTTTAATAAATCAGTTTAGACGCATTAAAACTATATATTTATAGTTTCAAATTACATACAGTACATACTGTATATATTGATTTCTAAAGCAGACAATAGTCGTATTTTCAACTGAATTCACACAGCCCATATGCTGGATAAATGTCATTATTCCTGTAGCCGTAGAGCCTCACGTACTGTTCCTCTCGTTCACCTTTATGACGGGACCTGGTCCAGCTGCAGCCCTGTGTCCATCACAAAACAGAGCACACTCACTTACACTGAGGCCTGACCAGTGACCACACATCCTCTATAATAACCCTGAGTTTTAGCCTTTCATGTGATGAATATGGCTGAAGAAGAATCATTGTTGTTCAACTATTTTGATTTGCATAACTGCTGCCTCGTAGGGTGTCAAAGATTAAACGAAACAGATAAACAATCGAGTAACAGTCAAAACTCTGTCTGAGGCTGATCACAGCTGATCGTTTTTTGTTATTTTTATTTCCATCTCTCATCATTTACCCGGACTTGGAATCAGCTGAGGTTATCTCAGTTTAAGAATACTGTATGTATTAAGAATCCACCCATTACCCCATAATTATGTTACTTTTATGTGTTTCACACCTGCAGAGCTTAATAATAGTATATCATCTTTTAACCGCACTAAACACAAGACCTGACTCAACATGTCTGTGCAATGTTTTATAAGGCATTTTTCTGTGTGTCAAGTAGCTCAGTTGTGTAGCTATAATAATACAAAAGTAAGAAAAGAAAGAAACTCAACACCAAATTATTAAAAACTAAGTTTTTTATGTATTATTATTTTAATAATTGTTGCTGAGGTATTGGGACTAACCCATAAAGCCTCAAATATGAACAGAGCTCAGACACAGCTGATCTGAAGAAGAGCAGCGAGAAAGGCACAATTTATTTCCCCCGAGAATCGTATTTTACACACTCACACACACACACGCACACTCACTCACACACACACACTCACACACAAACTCA
The DNA here is from genome assembly GCA_000787095.1 of Periophthalmodon schlosseri. NCBI lineage: Eukaryota > Metazoa > Chordata > Actinopteri > Gobiiformes > Gobiidae > Periophthalmodon > Periophthalmodon schlosseri. Next base: position 15,781 of record JACM01046149.1, read on the forward strand.
CACACACACACACACACTCAAACACATACACATACACACACACACACTCACACACACGCACTCAAACACACACATGCACACACACAAACTCACACACACACACATACACACACTCACACACACACACACAATGACAGGGGGACTGATGGACAAAGACTACCCCCTTTGACCTCGAATGACCCCCCCCGTCCACGGCAGGTTCACCACACTGGGAGATTATTGAAAATGTGCACCTTTAGTCATTTAATTTAGCCCATTCCTTTTTATACTTTAAACATAAATTGTACATATAATATATGACATATACTTTTACTCATCGAAATAATAGTAGGGAAAATGTTCATTCATAAATGAGTTTAAAAAGCAGTGATTGTGGAAGTGTTCTTTGCAGATGTGATGTTAACAAAGTAAGTATTCAGAAGTGAGATAAATACTGCACTGAACACTCCATAACTGAGGGTTTTTAACAAGTCATTTATCACACAGGTAACTTCAACAGCTACGTGTAAAGTGTATGTAAGTGTATATATAAAGATGTAAACACAGGACAACTGTCACCAAAGGCACCCGAGCCCCGCCCCTTCAGCTCAGTTTGCCGGATACAGAGGCCGTGGTTCAGAATGTGTATAAAACCTGCGCCTCTGTCACTGCTCTCATTAGCTCAAGACCACGTGCTCATTGGTACAAACTTATAATAATAATGGCACATAGACAAACTGTGTACAAAAAGACTAAATTGTCTTCAGTTATTGTTCTTCTAAGGGAGGTCTGGACAGTCGTTGGAGTGCAAAATTGAGAGAAAAAAAGATACTCAAATCTAAAACTCACACACTCCCTCGTGGGCCAAATTAGACCCCTTAGAGGGCAGAGTTTGGCCCACAGGCTCCAGTTTGGGCATCCCTGAAGAGCATGATAAATCTGGTCCATTGAATGAAAAGGAACAGTATTTAGTGGTCTGGTTGTTGGCACTCGAGCTTTATTCTCCCAACTGTCAAAAACATGCAGCTTTAAAAATAGGCATATTTGTTTGCTAAGCATATTTAAATAGTCTTAAATGATCTCCTGAAGCTACTTTGAATCATAGTGGCGCCAAATGGCATGGAGAATTAGCTGTTTGTAATAGTGACATGTGACTTCAGCAAACCTCAAACAACACTGGCCTGCTCACCATGCAGCGCTACAGCTAACACTTACTGAACCCATTTAACAAATCTTAACTAGGACAGGTTTTGTTTTGTTATGTAGAGCTTTAGTTGAGATAAACAAACAAAAAATTACACATTGACCAATATAATGTTGATGTATTACACAGATACCACTCCAGGGAGAGTACAATGCAGCACAGTGGGCTCATATGCTAAGTGGTAGTGGCAGAAGGAGGGAGTAATATTAGCTTTCGCCTCAATATACCAAAGTAATAACAGCTCTTCTACTTCACCAATAACAAAAGGTAGTTTGACAGTTAACAATCCCGCGCTCAAGTGTTGGTCTCTCAGAGCACTCCTCTGAGAGCTCAACGCTAATATTGTGGACAGCTTGGAGCAGGCAGGTTTTGGATGAGCCCTGGGGGTCTAGTGTTGCCTCAGCCCGCTAAACGCCAGCCCAAGTCCCCGGAGAGTCCCACTGCAGTGACAGAACGATTAAGCAGAGAATAGAAGAAGAGAGGGAGGGGACAGACTCTGGGCCAATTACAGACTGGCAAACATGTATCTGAGCGAAGAGCAGGGAGAGGACAGAGGAATCATCATCAGATTACACTGTGAATGCAAATATGGACATTTTTGCCAGTGTAAACTACATTTGGCTGTGTGGTGCTCTGGTGCGCCTGTGTCTGCCAAGGACAATCTGCCACCAAAAGAAACACACATTTATATCTGAGAGACTTTTAACTCGGTTAAATCTATGATTGAAGATACAAAGCACTGGCATAATATATGGAAAAATTTACCAAAATAAGAACCAATAAAAAAGAAAATGGGAAAAAAAAAGTGTAGAATTGGTCATCTTTAAAATGATAAAAAACTAAATTTATCAGTTTGTTTTTAAACAATATCCTCTAAATATCCAGTTGTGAAAGTTGCACTGTCTCTGGAAAATAAAACAATACAATACAAAATGACACACAGTTACCACTCACCAACTGTGTTCTTAAGGCTTTTAACAAGCACATAACATGCCCAATTAAAGACTATTGACTATTAACATGCATATAAAATATGTGGACAATAGTGTACCTGGAAATCCAACAACTATACAAAGCTATTTCCATAGAGTTTTGTAGAATTTCACAGATTTGAGGTGTTTTAAAGCCCAATAAAGCCATTTATTAGGTAGATCAACTTGGAGAATTACATTGTTTAATTGCCCTACATTGTTAACAGTTTGTTATTATGGCTAGACTGTGAAACAATACATCGTTAGCTAAGTCTGAGGAACTTCATCAAAACATGTTTAAAAGGCAAGGAGTGTCCACACCACGAGGTCTGTCTGTCCTATTGTTTTGAATACCATTTAGGCTCTTGGACTGCAGAATGATGAATTTAACAAACTCTACGGCTACGCCACTGTACTGTATATATGCTGTAAATTGTGGAGTTATGGGTGAGGGCACAAAGTTTGTGTGCGGCCTCATGCTGGGACCACCCCACCCCTCCCCCCATCGGCCCACTGCTGTAGCGCTGCTGCTGGGGCACACCCTTTGATCCTCCGGCTCATTGTGAAATCATTCATAAACGCCTTCATGAGCAGGACACTTTCAGAGATGAACCTCGGAAACATTCAGACCAAGCACAAGAAACAAACATTTGGCAAATATAAAGTCACGGAAACACAGGAACTTACGTATATGATAGGCATAAGTTATTGGCAATGGCCTTTCAAGGTGATATAGGACCAGACATAACCAAAGTCCAGAGACGTGGGGTCATAACACAAAAATTAGATGTTCTGTGTTCATCATAACATATTTTACAGAGAAAATGTGTTTTCAGTTTAATCTGAAGTTTTCAGGTCAGTTTTTAATGTCAATAATGTTGTTTTTGTAGGAATTATTCATTGGGTACTGTTCCTAAAGTATTTTTACAACCAATAATTCAAACATTTCTTATTTATCAAAGCCTTAGACAAAAAGAGCATAATGTGCAGTAATTCTGTTAATAGTACAGCCACAGACGCTGTCCCTCCATGACGCTCACATATTTTTGAAACACGACTTGGGCTGGAAAGAGCTATGCCTCTCTGTTTCCAAAGACAGAATATTTAATCATCTTTTTGCCTACTGTTTGAAGTCCGGAGGAGGTCAAGGGACCACTGGCATCAATCACAGAGTTAAGATAACTGCTCAGGCCGTGGGGTAAGGACAACCTGTGGCTGTCAGGGCAGGCACCTCCGAGGCACTGTAATCCTATCTGCAAACTGTTCACAGAGCTTGTTTTTGTAGCTCTGAGCCAAAGTGTTGATCAGCTGCTATTCCCAAACACCAGTAGCTTTTAATGGACTCCTGCTGGCTCTTGCACGGTTTCTGTGGTCTCTCTGATGGGGCAGGCTGCACTCCGAGGAAGGCGAGGCATATTTACAGTCTGGACGTCCTGTCGTGTGCAGGAGTAGACTGGCTCATAGGACCCGTGATGGATATGCTACAGTCCAGCTCCTCTGAGTCTCATAAAAGCTAACCCAACATCCTTACTCACAAAGAGTGAAATGACAAAGTGTACTGTGCCGTAAAAAAGCATATCATATCATATCATTCTAATGTGAAAATAATATTATATGATGAGGTCTGTGTAAGCCAAAGTCACCCAGGAGTGCTCCAAAGCAAAAATGTTTCAAATGGTGGACTACAGAAGAAGACGTTTTACCTCTCATCTCATTTACCTCTCATTTCAGGCAAATGATTCCTTCCTGATTTGAGGAATTTTGTGACTTTTCCCCATTCAAATGATATAAGATTTTGATTTAAATTTCTTAATTACTGACCAACTGGTCCTCTGTTATGATAAAACCCTTGAACAGACTCGCAGTTTTATATTTTCTTTCCTGAATCTCTTAAGGCATCAGTTGCAACCCAACCTCCTCAAGAAAACTATATAGAACCTGCAGCGTGCTGACATGCATAACAGCCTCTGAGCTGCACAACGGAGCAATGAACAAAAGCATGCACACATTTTAAGTCCAGAACCCAATGAACAGATTTAAACACTTCACCGTTTAAAAATAATCACCACAAATATTTGATATAAAGTAATTTCTTTAACGGTTTTGTGATGACTATGATAAACATTCAAAGTTCTGCTGTCTTTATTTCACATAGGCTACTTGACTTTACCGTCAAATTTGTAAATCAAACTTTGACACATATTCACATATCATGTGGCCCCTGTTGAACTTGCCAAACCAGTGATGCTTTGTTTGGTCTGGATTTGTCCATTAATGTTTTTGGCACTCGGGGGTCTGCCTCAGCAGGAGCAGTGTGAAGTGGTTTGAATGTAAATGTTCTCAGTCCATCTATGCCAACACAACAATCTTGTGCTTGAATATGACTCACTTTCAATGAAAATGGCGCACACCTTAGGTCATTCAGTCGCATGGCAGACACACACACACACTCTTCACTCACATTCAGAGAGGTGGGTGGAGAGAAAGATGGAGACCTCAATCTCCCAAGCCTTTTGAAGACAATATAACTATACCATTCTGCCACTTCTGCCACTAAAGAATATTATTAATAAATGAATAAAATGCCACATGCATTTAATATTTATATACTCAGCTTTTCGTGGAATATATAGGCCAAAAGCAATTTCAAACAAAAACAAGTTATACTTTACCAGGTGGTCCAACCAGTAAAACTTGAAAACATAATTAACACACTGTAGTTAAATATTCATAGTGCAAATTCTGTGAATACTATTATTACTAAATGACACACTTTGCCTCACTTCACGTGAATGTATTTCTCAAACAACAATACATGTGTTCTATAGGCTTCAGGAGCAGTCACTTACTGTTGGTAGTCAGTCTTGCAGTAGAGTTTGGTGTCCCGGAAGTAGCAGGTGGCGGTGAGCGGCTGCTGGCACGCGGCGCACTGTAGGCACTGCTCGTGCCAGAACGCGCCGTTGACGCGCATCAGGAAGCGGTCCGAGATGAGCCGCGAGCATCCCTCACACACGGCCTGTTGTGGAGAGCCCCCGTCTGAAAGACACACCAGCGTCACATGGGTCTAACACGCTTTTGCTTTGTGTTTTCATTTAGGCCTCATCAATGTGATCTTAAAAAGGAGCCTAAACCAGTTCTATAGACTCAATAAAGCCAATGCTAATTTAGGTAGGCTTAATAGCCTAAATAAAAGTATTAATAAGTCAAATTTTAATTCTTTGTCAGTCAACCGTGAGGCTGCAAATGACTTGCTTACATTTTACTCAATTAACTAAAACCAATAAAACTGGACTCACATTTTAAAAATCAAGTCTACAACAAATGAATAAAAACTATATTGGTTTGGGAAAATGCAAAAGAGAAGTTTATTTGAAATGCAATGAAGCCTTGTGTCCAAATTAAATTAGCCTAAATACCATCAAAAGAGGTTTGATTGTTTTACTTCAAAATGTAGGCTATATTATAGGCTATTTATAAATGTAGGCTTATTTTTAACGAACAATAGAAATAAAAATGGGGGTACACGTTTATTTATGTTTCTATTTCTATCTTCAAGATGAAATACAAGATGCATTTCTCCAAGAGGACAGCGATTATTTCATTTGCATAAACACATAAGTGCCATTTAAAAAAACAAACAAAAACAAAACAAAACAAAAAAAAACCTCGTGGCACAAATATTAAAACATTTCTCTTTGATCAAATCCACTCTTAAGGTTCACTAATTTTAGGCTAGGCCAATCTGCAGGAATACTAGCCTAAAGACTATTTACATTTTAGGAGAAAATCCCTCCACGTACCCGTCATCACACCCGGAGAGCAGGTCTCGGTGCGTGCGCAGTCCTCCACTTTAATGTAGTCGAGCATCTTTAATCACAGAGCGCTGACCTCCACGCACCTCTCCCACGTGCACTTTGGTCGTATTCATACACCTCTATGTGGTGGCCTTTATGTCAAATTGTCCAGAGAGGCACAATGTGGAGCAAGCGCACCTCAAACTTGGGACGCGCAGTCTGTTTGTCGATTCAGGTCCTGTCCCGCGCTCTGCAGCTGCCGGGCTACATCCAGAGGTGAGGTGTCTGCACGGGCTGAACTTCAAGTGCCATCGCGCTGCCCGCTTCTGTGTCTCGTGCAGGAGGGTAGGACCTCGCCCCTGTGCTGCTCCTGCACAGTTATTGGCCTATGCGCGTTAGTCCCACCTCCTCCATGGGACAATCCTTTTTGTACAATTTAAAAAGCGAAATCATGACAAAGTAAAGGTAGCTTAAAATACTTTTTGTTTTAATGAACATCGTGTGTGGAATGAATTTAATACGGCATAGACTTAAAATCACTCACACAATGAGAAACACAGTGGCATAGCCGAATAATTAGACTAAAGCCTGAATAAAAATAAAATAGGATTAACTTATAGACGGAGACAGAAATTGGCCATTAGCTTTTCACACACAGGACTATGAACCAACAGTTCTCATTGCGCAAGCGACGCAATAGCCTACTGCACCTGTGCGCTAGAACAGGCCCATCAATGCACGTGCTATAGACTATAGGCCTACTGTTAAATGATTGGTCTACCAGAGTTCAGCTAATAATTAAGGCTACATTTTATAACAACAAATGGCTTCATTTGAAAAGCAGAATAACTAATGGCTTCCCAATTAGAAAATTACCTAAATTATTTATCAAAACTATATACGCAGCATCTTTTTTCCTATAGGACAGACCTCGCACGCGCACATGCTGAATGTGCTGTAAGACTAGACTAATTGTGTTCTAATCTCAGAGTGAGATCACATTATTCTAAACGAGCAGAATGAGCGGGGACGATATCCTGTGTGTGATATTGATCATCTGCACAGGCCTGATCTAAGAATATATTAATCTGCTGTCTTTTCTTTTGTCTGAGCTCCGTTCAAAACGAGACCCTTGACCTGATTCTTCGGAGAGGCTATAGGCCATTTTATTAACGGGAAATTAAATATTGAAATACACGCACCAGCCTGCGGCCTGTTCGTAATGTGGCACAAAGGACTATTTATGTAGCTACTGTTATTCACATGGAGCTTGTCACACAGACTGAAGTGATAATAACTTTACCATAGTTTGACTTAGACCAAAGCAAATAGGCCTAATGTTTTAGTGGGTATGATTTACGTTGGCCTATAGACCTGTGCAGCTTGAGGTGGACAGACTATTGATATTACAGCTTTGATTAGATTTTAGTTTAGGTTCAAATGCTGAGTGGGATTGAGAGTTTTTAGATTTTTGTGAGATTTTGCTTTGCTTTGAGAACAGCGCACACTTGGGTTGACGATGAGTCGTCCCATAAAGTTACCAGTCCTGCCCCCTTGTGGTTAAAGGAAGAGTTTCGTATTTCTCGACTGATGTTTTGAACATAAATAGTATTCAAGATTTACATGGATTAGAGAATGTATAAGAATATGCTTTGTAACACAGTTCTCAGAGGTGACTAATATGTAGGCTGACAACACAAATACTTGCAATTTATATTCCCTGTAGACTATGGTTCTGTAAGGCCTAACGATGCTATTTTCCACCTCATCATTTCAATGGGATTCCCTTCTACATGATACGAACAGAGATACAATTACTATGGTATATTCAAAAATCAAAAAGCTTTAGGGGCACATTTGAAAAACGCACAACACACAAGCACAAAGGTACTGAAGGGCCAGAGCCCTAACCCTGAGGACTTTACTACGACTGTGCTGCATCCACCTTCTTGTATGGTATCTTATATGTGGTGCTAGAGCAGCAGAATCACAATACGTTCATTTTTTAAATGAATAAAAATGGGGATCCAAGTTTATTTTGGTTTGAGTTCGTTGAGCAGCAGTATCCGAGACAGATGGACATCAAGAAGTCCTGGGTTTTCCTCTGGAGTCAATTTGGGAGGTGGAGACAGAGACGTCCTGGCTAAACTCACATTGAAATGCTATTTGTTTTATAATGTGAACCACCATAAGTGCAATATAATGTACACTGTTTGTGAATAATGTTTCTATTGTACATTTACATGGACAGTGTCAGACAACCATAGTGATCAGATACGACTATAATCAGATATGACTAAAGAAACTTTAGAAACTTAAAGAAATCAAAAACATCTGGTGACGTGTCACTTTCAGTGAACTGATCATGAAATCAAATAATGCACCTCTGATGATATGAGTCATGTAGCCTTTTTATTCTCTTTGTAGACTGTGTTTTGGGCAGTATACATACTGTATACATATACATATGGTTTTCAGTACGTTAGACACTTTAAGTATGTGTTAATATTTAACACATACTTTAAGTATGTGTTAATATTTAGGTAGTTGATTTTGAATCCTTATTTATCTTGTTTTTCTATTGCTTTTTCTTTTGTTTGTTTTGTACAAACATCTACCCTCATTGTGGGACAACTAAAGGTTATGTTATTTTATCAGAAAGAGTTGTTGCAATAAAAAGACATAAAAGACAGTGGTCTTAGACGACATGTGGCCCACACACGACTATCAGCTCACTTGTGTGAATAAACCTTCAAGTCAAAGGCAGCTATAAAGTACATCATAAGGAAACACAGCATTTAAAGTTCAAACGGAGGTTGTGGAAAAACCTGTGGTTCTTTTGGTTGAGGAACAAAGCTAGCTGCATTATGCATGGTAGTCTTTCTCTGAGAAATACAGTTTGAACTGCAGGAATATAAAGTGCAACAAGAAATGTGTGTGGTCCATAAACAGTGACAGTGACGCTCTTGTTCTTTATATGTGGTTTATTCCCACAAGATAAACGCCACAAAATAAAATAATGTGATAATAGAAGTTTGTTGTTTATGAGGGGACACATTTTTTAATATTGTCATAACCATCAAATTAATACAATAATGTAAAAATATACTGAATTATAAATGATATCACATTTTATATAGTGACTTACCTAGAGGTATTTCTATGAAGGAGACAAGTTCTATTGCTTTTCTCTTGCCCACGTTTGGTACACTTACACTAAACAGGTAATTTGCTGAAGTGCAAATGATATGCAAATTAGTTTTGTAAATAAGTGTATTTACAGCAGCTACTCTTTTGTGCAGCTTTAGTTGAGGCACGCTCAAAGTAGGGCCATGAGAAATCCTAACAGTGTGTCTTCAATTATCATTCACACTCAGTGAGCCTACAGCCTGTGCTCTGGACTGTTTTTGATTTAAAAGGTTTTAGTTGGTACTTTTTGGTTTGTGTGTCTGAATAAATTAATGTTAATGTGATGTTTTTTTGGGCCACAAAGCAGCACAGAAGCCAAAACCTTTATACTTGTTTGGCATTTTGTACTGAGGTTGAAAAAAAAAAGATTATTTATTAGTATAGTCTCTGCATATTTATTTTCCTTAAAGGTACACTATGTAACTTTTCCAGTGGAGGATCAGGCCAAGTTGCAGGTCAGATCTGTAGAGAGGCGACTGTCCTCACATGTGTTTTTCAGGGTATTTGATAAGCAAATATAATTGATTGATAGATAAAATGCCACTATAACGTTTCAGGCAAATCAATAAAATCTCCATGGAGACAAACAGGTGGTGGACCCTCCACCAGAAAAGTTACTTAATCCACCTTTAAACGGAAAGTCAGGGATTTGCAGCTGGTGATAAAGCTACAATTGCGAGTTTCCATTACACCAGAGGCAGAGCATTGATGTCAACAGTCATAGCACTCCATAAAGTGGTGTGGAGAAGAAAACTCACGTTAACTGGGCACTAATTGAATCATGTCGTCAGTTAAGAAACACATCTGTCTGGTGCTATCTTTTCATCGCAAATGAATGTTTTTCATGTAAAAATAGAAGTTCTCGTAAAAACAGAATCTGATCATCTCATTTTAATAAAACAGTTTGTATATACAGGTATTTTGAAAAGGAGACATTTGACCTAGCATGCAATAAAACAGACACATCAAGCAGCAAGAGTGAACCTGGTTGTGCCCTCATTTTAGTTCTTGAAACTGTAAAGTATTATTAAACATGAGAAATAACACATTTAGCTCATCACAAGACAAGCATTAGAACTGCTTATATTTTGACATTAGCAGACAGTGCAATTAACATCTTTTGTTAAAACATACATTGCTCTTGGGTTCAATACTGAATTCACTAATAAATAATAAACACGATTAAAAAAAAAAAAATGTAGAAATGGGCAAAGATTCTCTCAATGGTGTTTTTGAGCTGCCACACAACTCAAATGTATTAGAAAATCAAAGAACAGTGGCTGGAACAACTGGAAGAATATGTTGATTCTTTACAGCTGTAGTAAAGTTACTTGTGTCTATGAATAAAGTGTTATATATATTATTAAGTGTTATATATAACACAAAGAAACAAGAAAGTCAGAAAAACAAAATAGAAAAATAAAAAGCACATTATTATAATTACCAAATGGTATTATCTGAATGGTAATTTACACTATCTAATATAGAACAATTTACGCTGTCTAATATAGAAAAGAGGTCAATAAATCAAGGACTCTTCACAGGTTAGCTTTTGTTTAAAAAAGTGGATATATCTGATGCTAAAAAGAGACGTAGTCAACACATAAAATAATCAAAAGACTCTTTTTGTTCATGTCTAACTGAAAAATCAGTGAATAATCAGTGAATAATCATAACTCACAGACAATGAGCTGGGAGGTAACATTAATACGTTTTTTGTTTCCGAGTTGAACAGACGGACAAGTAAATATACTGTGACAGAGGCTGAAGTGGTGCTTATAATAAAAGATAGCTGCTTTCTACAACGATCACCTGTCCCTTGACGTGTCAGTAACTTCATACGGAAATAATGGTTCAGCAACAGGAAAATTAAAATAGCATCATCAGTGAGGGAGTGGTTTGCAGCACACATCAAATCCCCAAAACAAAGTGCACTCACATTCTCACAAGTTTAAAACAGAGAGAAGAACAGGTAAGTATTAGAACACTTGATAAACTGAACCAAAAAATGTTCATCAGACCCATTTCTGTTCAAGTGTCCTTCTTGTCCTCTTGCTTTTTTTGCAGTAAAAGCCTCAAATATGGATGATACTTATTCACAGCGGATCAAAATAGATACAAGAGAGATATTTTCTGTTGTGACTGATCTTAGTGGTTAAAGACAGAAGTCAACCCATGTATTGTCTTTTCAGTTTAGAACTTCCCACCAGCACTTCTGGTTGACTGTTCATTATTTGTTCGTAGTCCAGAGTGGTTTTATTGATGCAGGAGCTCAGTAGTTGACTTTTCTCTGGCTGGTGTGGACTATAGTACTGGGGATTAGGCCTCAGAGCTGAGTGATGTCCGTGTGGGACTGGGAGGGAGGCGGGCCGCTGCACTGTGCTCTGTACGGAAACTGTAGTCATACTGCAGAGAGAAAACACAAGAGCACATGCACTTCAGCACATAAAGAAGTCAGGCCAGTAGTAGTAGTAGTTTTGTGATGGCATCTTGACCTTTTCTGACACAGACACTTCGGTTTGTCATCAAGCAACGCTTACTTCTCATGATTCAAGTTACTGAATCAGAACTGAGTGCCTATTTCTAATCTCTTGCTGTTCTTGAACTGTGTGTTGAAACAATAGAATTTCTCCATTGTGGGACAAATAAAGGTTCTCTTATATTATCCTAAGTTGTAGCTGTGCTTTGTAAATATTTGCAAAATGTTGCTCTGGGCACTCTGCACGTTTGCTCTAGTTCGCCACCATGCCTAGTCCAAGTCCTAGTAGTTATTAAGGTAAGAATAAGGAATAATGACATGCACTACTGGAATAACACTGGAATTAGACCTGCCACAAGCCTGTAACATTTTGTGCGATGTATTGCTTTGATAAACTATCACAATAAAAAATAACTCTGAAACAGGTTAATCCTGTAAACACTTTCATAACAATGTACAATTTTGTAAATACTTGTTTATTTTGCTCATACTTGAGTTAATGATTAAAATTACTACAATGCAAAGTACTATAAAGTAACAATACTGTTATTGCTCATTAATTAAAATAATAAATTCTTCTTCATGCTTAAATTGCCCTCTGGGATCAATAAACTTATACTGATCAATGTATTGATTGATACGTTTAGCAGGATAATAACAGTTTAACATTATTACTGTAAAAAGCACTCACTTCTTTTTCAATCTCAGCCAGTGACTTAATGGTGATGCCCATTAGATCCACCTGCTGTAACTGAAAGAAAAAAACACAAGCCAATGAGAATGGACTATTGTTGTGACTGTATATCAGAAAAGTAAACTTCCATCTTACATCAGTTGAGGCACAGGCAAACTTCTCTGAGATCATAAAAGGAACACCATCCATTGCTGAAAGACATACAGACATCGTCATATTTACGAACAGTTTAAGACCAAACAAGTATATACCACTGTTATCAAGCGGTCACAATTACTTAAAGCTACTGACCGGAGATGGCATACAGATTGGAGTTTTGATGCTCGTAATCTGGTCTTGTTGTGTTCTTTCCTCTGAAACTGGCAGGAAGTGTCATTGATATATGTCTGAAAAAGAAAACAATGCATTAAAACACAATAATAAGATTTATTCATAAACATGTCAAAATCAAAGCTCATTATTGGAGAACACATACTTAGGCATAGGGGCAGTGGGAACAGGGGCTGCATTGGAAGTGGAGTTCATATTCTGGACATTGTTGGTGGTTGGGGTGTGTGTGGAATCCTGTGCCCGGGGCACATTACCCATGCGATACCAGATTCCCATATTATTGAGTTCCCTGTTGTAGTACAAAAGTCAGGAATATTAGAATCCATTTTATATGCAATAAATCAAGCTTATAAGGAATCCACCGCAACTCACCCAATAAAGGTGTACTGGGGAGGAGCTTGTTTGGAGCGTCCCAGGATGCGAATGTCACAAATGGCAGCTTCTGTGGAGTCTCTAGGAATAAACTTAATACAAAGTCTTCGTTTCCTAAAGGCCTGCTCCTCTGTATCAGACAATACACAAAGTCACTCTATTATTTTTAAGACAGTAGCTGGGAATAGTAAAGTACAAAAAGAAGATAGAACGCACCACGACTAAACATGAACGCAACATGCCTATTTTTCATTCATTATTTCTACAACTTACGTGTATCAACTGTTTCTTGTATAGGAATGAAGCCCACAGGGAGAGTGTCTTTTATGTCAATAAGCTTCATGTCCACAAGAACATTGCCTAGATGGCTCTAGAAAGCACAATAAAAATAAATCAATTAAATTAAATTGTCAACTCAAATTCAAAGAAGGAATGTGAACTCATGCACATAAGGTTAAGTTTGCTCACATTTTCCTTAGAAAAGACCCTTGTGAAGCAGAGGTAGCGAGTCACCTTGGATTTAAAAAGGCCATCCTTCCACAAATCAGCATCAAGGCCATCTGTGGTGGTAGAGACCTAAGGAACACAGTGGTGTGGAAAACCATTCAAAATCATCCAGCCAGGAACTAGGGAGCATGCAATAAAGTTGTTTTTACCACATCATATCCAGTGGGTGCTCTATTTCTAGAGGCTACAACTCCAACGCCAGTGATGGGATCCAAGGGCATTTCAGGCAGAGCCTCCGAAAGGTCCCGAACCTCTGGCATGTTTAATGAGCTCTGTAAACAGGTTGAAAAAAGGAGAAAATGTTTATACCTATGTATAATTCAGGGATTATCAAGGTAAAGACAAGTCAACAACCACTATTACATCTAGCTTTTAGCACATCCTCCAAATAACCCGCATTGCTGTTACATGACATAATAAAGGAAAACAAAGCGGGAAAAGACCACTCCTCATACAATCTCCATGTCTCTGAGCTCCCTCGCACCTCTCTCACTCTGTGAACATGAATGAAAGAAAGAGCCACAGATGTCAGGGCCAGATGTGCAACAAATATGGTCAAAAGGACCAGCTGCTTTGAGGGGTGGACAACAGGGATTTGGAAAAATATTTGGCAGTTTGTTAAAATCAACATGTGGACTAAAACACAGATTCTCAGTCCAGACAAGAATTATTGTCAGTGTCATTGTTGACAGTGGCAGTAGTTGGATTAGCCTAACTTTCAGGAACACATAAATGAGCCCATCTGAAGTACAACTACTAAGCCTGATAAAATCACTCTCAAAGCTGCATAGTAATGAGACTGTAGCAGAAACAGTGTAGCACTATTGCATAGCCGCTCCTTGGCAACCACAGGGATTAGAGAAAACATGTAGCTCAAGGAGAAAAACGAATGTCCAAAGAAAAGGCGCACTTGCTGCACAGCTGACCCTGAAGTTGAATGGCACCTATTGCACTTCTCTAAATAAAGTGCTTACATGTGACAAGTCAACAAAGAGGAGGAAATAGATAGATGTCGAAATAGATACCTAAATATTTAAAATAGATGAGCCAAAGAGCCATTTGCATAGAAAGAGAGAAGTGGTACTATGTTAACTAAAACCTATGGGTCGCCTGATATTCTGCCAACTAAACATGACATGCTGCTAAAACAGACTGTAGAGGGGACAAGTTCTCGTGTGTTCAGTTTGAATGTGGTCAAAGATCTGACAAAGATACAACATATCAGATGGTTGCTCAGTCTCCAGCATGTCTTATTGTATTAACACTGTAATAACCACCAGGCATAAACATGACGCATTATGAAAAATAGAAAGTTGCTCATAAAATGCTTCATCTAGTTTTAGTTCTTAGTTTAGGCCTTGCGTTTGAGTTTGTAAAATAAATAACAACAAAAGTTCAGCTGTGCGGCGGGGCGCTATCCGCGGTTAGCACAATTAAGCTAAATGCTAAATTGTAGCCTTTAGCTCAAAAAGCAAACTACTTTAGAGATGGCGTTGAGGTAGTTTGTTATGTCTTTCAAAGAAATTGCATTTTAATATTTCAACAGACAGTGAAAAAGAGCGAAAAGACCGCAGCGGAAAAGCTTTAGCAGGAACATCGTCAATGATGCATGCTAACACTCTGTTAGCATTATTACCCACTTACCCGTGAATCCGCGCTGTCTTCTTCTATTCTGCGTTGACTTTTTAACCTATCCTCTTCACAACTTTAGCTCTGTTAGTTCACCATGGTTAAGTAGCGTTATATCCTTCAGATGTTAGAGCCACTTTACATTATGGCTTTTCGAGCGGCGCATAATGAAGTGCAGGCGTGGAGGAGAATGGGTAGAAATCATCTGTAGAACCGGAGAAGCCGACCCCCTCCCCGCCTCATGTGAGCTCAGTAAACACCTACAAGAAACTAGGCCCGATATCAACAACTAAATTTAGAAAGAGAAAACTTGAGGGGAAGGGGATCCCTGAAATTTAGGACACTAGTTGAAACTCTCACATAGAAAATCAACCAAGCTTGATTCAAACTCAAGGAGATCAATTTACAAAAAATAACAAAAGATTAATAATAATGACATTAAAGCAGAATGGTATACTGTCCTGTTAATTTATTAAGGCTACATTTGCTTTAATGTTTATGCCAGGGGTAGTCTATAATATGGCATAGCCTATGATAATATAGCCTAATAAAATAAGGAATAAAAACATAGTACTCCATTAAAAAATGTATTGGATTTTTATCATTATGAGCCCATGGAGTTATTTTTTTTTAATCAGGCCTACTTAAAAATATTGACTCATAGACCACCAGCCTGATAGCTGGTTGTAGGTCTACTTCGCCTAAAATCCTATAGGCCTACTTTTAAACCAACCACAAAACTTAAAGACAAATGTTGGTATGGGTTGGGCCAGTTGGTTTCAAAACCAACAGATGTCGCTATTGTGCTGTACACGAGCTTAGGCCTTTACTTACAAATAGCAGGAGCCCCCTGTGACATTACAGGTAGCCTATAGGTCTACTGCGTAAATGTTACACAGTACGGTATTAAACTGATCTATTTCCATGGAGACAAGCAGATGATGCAAAGCCAAATATAGAAGGAAAAAGTAGGCGTACTCAAATAGAGTTTGTCCAAACACTTCAGAAGCTACAAATGTATAAACATTTACAAAAGTCACTTCAAGCTCCTTCAAAGGAAGAGGGCTCTGCAGAGCTGTTGGTGTAATAAACATGGCTGAAACTACCAACTTTTTTCCTTACATAGGTTAATGTTGAATTTTCATGTGTGCTTACAACAATTTTAACAAGACTTTCCATCCATCAGCTGCATGTTGTGTCCTTACAAGTGTGAGTTTTGATAAGTTTTAGAGAGAGAGAGAGAGAGAGACAGACAGACAGACAGACAGACAAACAGACAGAGAGGGAGAGGAAATCCATGTCATCTGTGCTATATGAGAAATTTGATGTTCTTTCAGTAAACAAAATATCAAAGATTAAAATCTCCAATTAAATTTAAGTGGCAAAGACAAAAAAGCTTTATTGCTTTATACAGAGGGATGTCTGGTACATTATATATCAAAATCAAATACACAAAAAGACATTCATTATATTGTTAAAGGTTATGCAGTAGCTTATATTTTGTAGTAGGACCACACTGACCTTGAATCATAGACAAAAGTTTGTCTATGATTGGCATCTATGCCCTATTACTGTCCATGTTATGGCTGGTCTGTGTGAGTCCATCCCACTGTCACATGTTCCACTGTCCCATCCTTTCCTGGTCACCTGCAGGCTGGACTTCCACCTCTAGGTCCGCCCACCACACCTTAGCGCCAACAGTATTTAAGGAGCAGCTCTGCCACAAGGCTCTACCAGACCATTGTTTCACATTGTGGTAAAGCCTAATCCAAGATCATCTGCCTCTGAGTTTTTCCATGTGCTGATTTTTGCATTTATGTTATAGTGATGGGTAGATGGCGCCTCAAGGTGTGTGTAACACTGTAGAGATACTACCTGAACTTGTCCCAAAAACTATGATTTTTCATGACACTATTAATTAATTCTGCTGGTGAGTTCACATCCTGTCCCAGTAACCAGTCGGACTTCTGGAGATCGTCACCACAGGAAAACCACATTCCCAAGTTTACAACCCCTACAAAAGGATTAGAATAAACAGGACCTTTTGCGATCTTTACAACCCTCAAAAGTGAGTTATCTCCAAGGACCAAGTTTGTGACACTGATTAAGTTTTCTAAAATCATCAATCCTCACAACAGGACCTCGGCTTCAAAGGACCTAAGCCACAGGGGTGATCTTGGTCTTCTGCCTTGAGAAGGAACAGAGGACTGGATGCTATTCTTGACATTAACTTCTGGTTTCATGTATCATATGCCAATCTGTGATTTAAATGTGACAATCATGTACAGCCATTCACATTGTGTAACTGCATGATGGAAATGTGTCATATATGTCTTTTTTATCTTTTACTGATGATGGAAACATGGTTTCATGTCATATTATGTCATTGTAATATGATTACAGTTGTTATATTTGCTAGATTCAAAGTTAGCAAAGTAATATTTTATTTAAACTGGATTTCAACTTAAAGTTGGGCTACTCTATGTAAGACTCACCTACAAAATCTGCAAAGGGAACACCTCCCAAGAATATAAAATATAATATAATAATGATAAAAAGTCAGTGACATCCAAACTCACTGAATGTCTGGCTTTCATCACGATCCTCACAGGATGCCCGGGTGCTCTGTCAAGATGCACCCCTCCCCTTATTCCAACCCTCACCTCTGACCCCAACAGAGTGAGCCAAGTAAGACCAACTAAAGACTGCATGAGAAGACAAGGAGATGTCTTCAGACTCAACCAAGATTCTTCAACCGATGCACACAAACTTCACACATCACCTCGGAACCATATCCAACCTGCTGCAATTCTGCTCAACACACTACGAACCTGCACTGTGACGGGAGGAGCCTGCAGACTGCCTCCTGAACTGAAGAAGGTAACGCAGTCTTATGTCATTAAAGCAAACATCCTATTGTACAATAAAGTAGGCTACAAGTGACAGCCTATATGAGAAGGTGAATGGTCGTGAAAATGACAGTAAAATAATAAAGTGCTTTCAGCAGATCTGCAGTGAGCTCCTCTCAGGACTGATCAAAATGAGCCCACAAAGAAGAATAGGCCTATTTTCTTTTTCTCTATGGCTCTGGTGATGAACAGAGACACAGTGACAGACTTGAGCCTCAAGTGCCTCCCTCTACACGAGCTGCTTCAGCGCGTCGGTATGAGCCACACCAAATAGCACAGGAGATGGTCATGTGACTTTTCTTATAGTGACACACACACACAGTGACACTTTCTGAGCTTGACACATGTATCAACGCGTCCACTTGTTTGGTCCATCACTATTATATTAAACTTAGTCTACCTGATATTTTGTTGTCTTCAGATTACCAGGACCTGCCTCTGCTCACCTTAAGCCTCACTTCAGCCACGCCCTCTTTTCCCAGCCAGTTTTTCCTGCCTGCAATAAAACTTTAAAGCATTTATTCCTCTCTGCCTACATTTTTGGATTTGTTCTTGTACTAACAAAGCAGTCTGGCCAGAGATGGATCCAGTGGAAGCAGAGAGCCTCCAGTCAGCTATGGTTAATCAAGGTATTTTTGTTGAAAAGCCAGAACAACTACTAGCAAATGTGCTTGAGGATCAACAAGCCACAGTCACACATATGGCCCAGTGTCAAGCTCTACTTGAAAATGTAGCCACCAGGCTAATCCAATCCACTGCAGAGACTCAACAACAACTTCAGCAGCAATCAGCAGGAGAAATATCTCCTTTTCAGGTGATATGGGGTGCTGTGGCTCCTTTTTACTCCACTGCTCCCTTGTTTTTTTTCTCCGAAACCTAAGACCTATTCTAAAGATATGTCCCACATTGCTTATGTTATGGGACTTCTGGATGGAGGTGAATTGGCTTGGGCTTCCGCTGTTTGAGAAAACCAGCCCAGTGTACGTTCTTCTTATGCTAGTTTTTCTGAAGAGATGAAGACAGTGTTTGATCATCCAGTTAAAGGCAAGAAGACCTGTAATAGGCTGCTCTCCCTTTCTCAAGGAAATCTCAGTGCTGCTGAATACACTGTTCGGTTCCATACCCTGGCGGCTGAGCTCAAATGGAATGATGATGCCCTGCAGGCTGTGTTTGTTAAAGGCCTAAATGATACTCTGAAGGATGAAATTACAGTTACTTGACGTAACTATAGTTCTATTAGTGTGTGCAAGCAGTTGCACGAAGTGCTGTGGACCTGATACTCCAAGCACAGCCTACATACTCCGACTCATAGTGCCAAGGCAGACAGAACAAGGCGCAGTAACTGTACAAGAAACACAAGCAGGGCCCAAACACGGCTCCCAGCCACCCTCTCAGGGCACCGGGCGGGGAGGGAGACCCAGCTATGCGGGAAGTCTGACCTTCCTCAGGGAAGAGGAACTTGCTTCCCATCAAGAACTAGCAAGCAATCCTCCTGAAACATCCAACAGACAGGATCGTACGAAGGTAGACACAGAGGACCAGGAGGCAGCCATGAAAATCTCCTCCACTGTAATGCCCCTGCACAGGGCCACAGAAGTAGACAGACCACATGTGGAGTGTGCCCTAATGACCGCAGGCGGGGGGTAACACAAGCCTCATACGCTGCCATAATGCCTCCACGAATCCAGTGGGCAAGACGTTGGGACGACTGTGGGACTCCATGGCCTCTGGTCCCAAAACCCCCAAACAGCTGGTCCGAAGCACGAAAGGCTGCCATCTGCTCAAAGTAACAGTGCAGAGCTTGGATGGGACACAACAACTTTAGCTGTGAATTCCTCTCGGATACATTAGCAGGAGAAATGAGTGCTGTAAGTCTGATCACCCTGGAACAAAAAGCAGAGGTGATAACCATTAGGTTGGCAGGATGGGTTGGGCCAGAGGTGAACCAAACATTTATTCTCGCTGAATGACATGCAGGAGGGGTCAGCTGGGCTCTAACCCTTTTTTTACAGCCCCTGTTCTGTCAAAACCAGACCCTGCCCATCAGTTTTTTCAGGTACATGCATCTGACGTGCGGGTGGTGGCGGCTTGTTGTCTGTTTCAGATAACATGCTGCACCCCTGTGCTTTCTATTCCCGTGGCCTGACTCTTCCAGAGAAGAACTACAATATTGGAGATGGAGAACTCCTTGCAGTCAAGTTTGCCCTGGAGGAGTCGCAACACTGGCTGGAGGAGGCGGGACAGCAATTTGTGATATGGACAGATCACAGAATTTGGCTTATATTCAAACAGCTAAGAGGTTAAATGCATGACAAACTTGTTGGGCACTGTTTTTTTGCCTGGTTTGATTTTAGTAATCACTTTCAGACCTGGTTCTAAGAATGTCAAACCAGATGCCCTGTCCCATTAGTTCTCCTCCACAGATTCTCCATCAAAAACTGATACTATCCTGCCTTTATCCTGTGTTGTGGCTACACTTTCTTGGGGAATTGAGGACGTGGTCAGGCAGGCTCAGCAACAACATCCTGATCCAGATATCGGGCCTCCCAATCACCTATTTGTGCCTGACCAACTTCGTTCACAGGTCCTTCAGTGGGGACATTTCTCCAAGTTGACTTGCCATCCTGATGTTAGTCGTACACTGTTCATGCTCCGGAGATGTGGCCCACGATGAGTAAGGATGCTCATGAGCTTGTGGCTGCATACACAATCTGTGCTAGATCACCCACTGGTTTTCTACAACCACTTTCCGTGCCCAGCCGTTCTTGGTCCCATATTGCTCTGGACTTTATAACTATTATCAATACGGTAGATCATTTTTCAAAGCAAGTGCACAAGAGACTGCTGATCTCCTCATTAAACATGTTTTTAAACTGCATGGACTACCTTCTGAGACTTCCAATAGAGGTCCGCAGTTCATCTCTCATGTTTAGAGAGCTTTTTGTCAGGCATTGGGTGCCAAAGTGAACCTGTCCTCGGGATACCATCCTCAGTCAGACAGGCAGACTGAAAGGCCTAACCAAGATCTGGAGGCTGCATATCTCTGATGTACCTCTGACTCTAAAAAACTGGCTCCCTGTTACATTGGCCCATTTCCCGTTGTACAAATTATGAATCTTGTTGCTGTCCGTTTGAAGTTGCCCACTTCTCTGAAAATTCATCCTACTTTCCATGTTTCACATCTTAAACCTATTTCGAGTAATCTAATAATCTAGTAATCTACCATCAGCATTTAAGAAGCAACTCTGCATCCAAAAACTCTGTCAGACTGTTGTTTTACAGTGCGGTAAAACCTAATTCAAGATCATCTGCCTCTGAATTTTTCCATATACTAATTGTATGCATTTATATTATACTTACCTGATTTTTTTCGTGCCTTCTGATTACCGCGACTCTGCTCACCTCCAGCCTCATTCCAGCTCTCTTGCCAGCCAGTCATTCCTGTAATAAAACTTTAAAGCATTTATTCCTCTCTGCCTGGATTTTTAATCTGTTCTCGTACTAAGTTTAACAGTCCAATTTTAATTCACTCTGCACTATTAAATAAACTTTATTCTAATGAGCATTAAGTTATGCAGAAATGAAAAATGTAACTGCTTCACATGGTTTTCACAGTGAAGTATGATTGTGCATCATTAATCTCAGCGACAATTCTGGCATGAGACTATAAATATGAGCCACTCAGCCTATGAGGTGCAGCACTGGTTTTATGGAGAGTTGCAAGATTAATCCACTTCCAGGTGAATATTCATGTTATTGTAATGCAGAATCAGCAAATATACACTCCAGGCTCCAGAAGAAACTTAATAACTGTTAGAACCGTGTAAATGATAATGGAATTGAATTGGATCAAAATTCCTAAAATTCATAAAATAAAATAAGATTTTCTGCCCAATAGAGGAAAGAAAATATATGTATGAGTCTTATAGAAATATGTATATAAGTAGAATCTGTTAAAACAGTAAATTTGAAGATTAGACTTTGAGGAGATGCTTTTTGACAACAGTCTCATGAGTCTCCCTCTGGGACAGAGCTGTCCAAAGCTCTTCTAGACAAAAGGAGATGGTGGGTTATGATACAACATGTGACTTATGCAGTTCCTCTGCTCTCAGGCAGTCTCACTGTGACTAGCACTGACTCCACTGTAAATACACAGGACCCAGAGTTTACTGGCGGCTTTCAAAGACCTGAGCCGATGTGGCACTGTGCCAATCTGTGGCACTGAACAGCTTTGACACGACAGCAGCTGAAATGTGCTCCTACTGAGTCCACTTCCACAGGGCTACAAAGGTAGGAGGACTTTTTTGTGTAGAATTTGTGTCCATGTTTTTGAATTTCTGTGCGTGTGTGTGTGTGTGTGTGTGTGTATTGCCACCATATTTAACACATTATTTGAGGGAACTCTTAACA
This sequence comes from Periophthalmodon schlosseri, assembly GCA_000787095.1. Lineage (NCBI taxonomy): Eukaryota > Metazoa > Chordata > Actinopteri > Gobiiformes > Gobiidae > Periophthalmodon > Periophthalmodon schlosseri. Next base: position 38,248 of record JACM01046149.1, read on the forward strand.
ATACTACAACATTAAAAAATTGACATATAAATAGGTAACAGAAGTATTTGCCCTATTCTCAATCAGCTTAATGCACATTTACTGTAAAAGCACAAGGGAAGTTGGCTGTTGATTTCTCTGTTTTGACTTTGGTTGGTGGTGATTGGTGGAGCACTGACTGGGGCCCGAGATGTCACAGGGGATGTCCTGGGTACATCATACCAGTTTCCTTTTACCTAAAAACACAAAAGGACTCTCTGAAACCCATATGGATTATGTGAGCTTTCTTCTTCTCATTTGTGGGCTAAGTTAAAAGGCATGTTGTGTGGACATGTCCTCACAGCATTATCAACGGGTAATATACTACTGTAGCAAACAGACAGAAACTGTGTGATTGCTAGAGAGGACATTTTGGAAAATAACTTTTAGTAGAAAATCTTATGAGCACCCTATACAAATGTTCCAACATATTAGCATTACAATTATCAACAACAACTATCCCTGCTGCTCTCCTCATAGCAGTAATCTCAGCCCTTGTATGCACAGCCTGTCAAAATGTTCTCACGGTGATTCCATGTGTACTTCTGTAGCCTGTCTGACTGATGGTACTATGAGCCACGTGCACCTACACAGACAGAGACGAGAACAGGTGCTCAGGTAGTTGGTTTGATGCCAGTGTTTGATGTGAAGGATGAAAAGGAAGGCAGGAAGGAAGATGAATGTGTCCATTAAGTCTGTGAGACTGAATGAACTGGGAGAGTCTAGAAACATCACATTTTCTGTAAACTGTAGCTGATACATACAGTTTACAGAGCATTGTGTTAAAAGAGCAGTACTGCTATTACGCTGGTTAACAGTGACGGTTTGGTGTCAGGAGTGTCTGGCTGAAAATCTTCATCCTTCAGTTGGAAACCTATGGAGGTAGAAAAATCAAAAGCCTTGATTGAGCAACATTATAACATACAATGTGTTTGATGTTGGTAAATTTCAAGAGACTTCCTCTTCCAATGTTTTTATTGTAGCAGATTCTTTTGTTGCCAAACCAGTTTCATACCTATACCTAATGTACTTCAGGTCACACTAAAGGGACTTGCAAAGAGCAGCAGGGATAGGCTACAAGTGCCTAGGACAACTTTAAGGTCACGGGCCACAGCGCACGTGTTGTTGTGCATCTGGCCTTTGTGTAGATGCAATGATATTCACCATCTCCCCAGAATAAACTGCATTATTGCTTTTTAAATTGGCCTTGGGTTCTAAAATCTTAGAGATGTGAACATTTCAGATGTGCCACTCGAATGCCATAACACTTGGTGTTATAGCTAGAGATTTGGGAGGCTGCCACACTGATGATGGATGGGTGGCTCATTCTATTGTACTGTAAATTTGAGGTCAGTCATTGTAATGTAATTTTCAAATTAATTGTATTATTCAGCAAGACAATCAGTATTGCATTGGTTCACCAGAGAAACGTTTATGCTGCCTCCTCATTGGGATAGGAGTTGCTTAGACCAGAGGAAAAATATTCATTCAGGATTCCTGTGGCATGTTTGCTGAAGTTCCATCTTTTATGTTTGCAAAAATAGTGTCATGGAACAATGTTTAAACCATGCTAAACAATCATTTGTCAAGCTATTGAGCCCTGTTTTAAAACTGATACATTTGTATTCTTAACTACAAGATATGACTTCATGTATTTTTGACATCTATAAATGGTCAAAATAGCAGTCAACAGGGGCTAATAATCTGTGCGTGGGGGTTATTTAGGGTAAAAATATGTTTCTTATAGAAGATTTAGTACACACATTTCCAAACATGTCTAAAGTATGTCTAAAACATACAAGGTACAGAAATACACTAATTTCTTAACAGAGGTTAATATAGAGATAGATGTTTGCACGGGAACTTTGTATTAAAAAATCGGGAGCTCAGGATCATAATAGCTTATGTTGTCATGATCATGTGCTTTGGTTTAGTTGCTTTTGTATTGCACTAAACTTGTGGTGGATTATGTTGTACACCATTCTCTCGATCTCTTTTGGTGAGATGGGTTGTGTCCGGACACCTCTCTCGTGAGGTTCATGGCGTTGTAAACTCATTAGAGGCCTGAAGATGTCTGTATAATCCCTCAGTCGTCTAGAGGCCTGAAGGACAATATAAACACAGAGGTCTTAACTCAAAATCTTTCCGCACCCATATCACAGCAAGTGGACCAAGACTATTTCTTTTCTAGTCAATATCAACAACGTGCCTCTCAAACAATCACCAAGTTCTTTCTCTTTTTTCATCCTGTTGTTCTATAGTAAAAGCCAAAAGTAAAATCTGTCAACTGGACAGAAAGTTGTAGGAGTGAAGATGTTTCGCTGCTCATCCAAGCCGTTTCTTCAGTTCTGGTCAGATCACTGCTGGACACTGCCTTATCTGACCAGAACTGAAGAAACGGCTTGGATGAGCAGCGAAACATCTTCACTCCTACAACTTTTTGTCCAGTTGACAGATTTTACTTTTGGCTTTTACTATGGATAAGAGCTGGACGACTGAGGGATTACACAGACATCCTGTTGTTCTAGCTTTGAGTCACACTGTGGGAGCAGAACCATCAGCCACCTCAGAAAACTGTATCCATCCTCTCCTATTTACCACTGTTGGTTTTATTTAAGTTAATTGAGTAAAACCAACTAATTTATCTAATCTGTGAACGTCTGTTCGATGTGATAGATGGGTTAGGGTTGATGTTATGACTTTTATTTATTTATGTATTTTTTATGAGACCAGTAGCTATTGAAATATCTTTGTTCAAAAGCATATTTTTATCCAATGTCTTGCCAAAGAGCACAACAACATGCCTAGTAATTCCTCTCTCTTTTTTAACTTCAAAAATAAACCACTAGACAAGTCATCGACCCAACACTCACTGGATAATGAAAATCATCATTTGAGTCTGCTTATTATTAAAAAAAGAAAAGAAAACCTTTGTAAATCTGTCACATATTATCCAATGTTGCCATCTTATTTGTGGTTTTATTATTAAGTAATCTTCTTGACACCATATTGTTGAAATTAACAACAGAATGCTTGCAGTATCTCAGACACATAAAAATAAAGCTATGTGTCAGGTTGACCATGAGCCCTGTCAGTGTTTTAAATGGGCTTCATTACCAGGAGGAATAGTTTCTGGGGGCTCTTGCTGTTAGTCACTGTACTATATTCTCCTACTGAATGAAAGGACCATCTGTAAATCTACTTGTAGACACTTGCACACGGCTGAGAAGTGTTTTGGGTTGAAGACAGTAATAAATAAACATGTGATATCCAGCTTCCTTGCGCCTAAATCTTTTAATGTCTTGACCCAATACAAATTATACAGCCCTTTCCCCTCTAAATCACTGGCACCAATCTCCAAGCATAATTTAATCTGCTCCCCACCCCACTGAATGCTGACTACACAGTTAAGTGTGTAATAGTAAATGAAACGGGGAGGCTGGGAGGCACTACAAGCTGTATAAGTTCAAGTTGCATTTTACATATTTGTGTGAAAACAGACTTTGCAGACTAGTGCCCTCAAAAACATTAGACACCTGATCTAGACTGAAAGGTACATGAAGTCATACTCTCACCTGTGTGTGTGTGTATGTGTGTGTGTGTGTGTGTGTGTGTGTGTTTGCAGCTTTAGATCAGTCATTGACTTTTTATTGAGTTTTATTGAGTTTTCAGTTAAATATTTGAATATTAGTTATTACGTTAATTTAGGGTCACTAGAAGATGAACAGCATGACAGTGGTAGAATTTTTATGTCTCCAAATAAAATTATTTATCTTTTTATCCTGAATACTAAAATAGATACTTTTAAATGGACAAACAAATGATAATTACTTCATAAATTAAAACTGCATTTTTTCTAATACAACAATGACACTGTGACAACAGATTTTTGATTTATTTGCATTCCCTGCATAATGAACACAAGGATGGATTTATTGGCCTCATTAGCTCTGTTTTATTGCCTTGAGAGTGAGTGTCCCTTCAGAAACACTTTCCTTTCACTCTGTTTCAAGTGCTAAATTAGCCTAATGATTAAAGTTACAAACCTAGTCCCAATGACTACTTCAACTACCACAACCCCCCCAAGGATTCATCACCAGTGTCACTTCCCCCAGGGCCCTTGTCACAGGCCTTGGACCTGTCTGTTACAGCTCCAGCCCAGGTTTCAGATCCAACAGCAGCCCTATCACCTCCCCTGCCCACAGACCAGTCCTAGGGTCCCTTTGCTACATCTACTCACTCTCGGGACTCTTCACTCTCCTTTTCCCCACCTTCACCCATGGCCCTTCCCAACCATCTAGAAAGACTAATCAAATCAGGAGTTAAGATGGCTCCCCTCACACCTAATATAGCACAATCAAGAGTTCTGACATCAACTATGCTGAACTCTTCCCCAAACAAAACTATGCCTGTTTTACCACCAAAGGTCTTCCCAGCTATCCCCCCCTCGTCTTTCACCCAAACTCTCCTCTGCTTGCTCTTCCCTGCCTTCCCCCAGAGCTAGGACACACATGGCCTCTGCTGCCCCAGGACATACAGTCATGATAAAGGTAATATCAGGCTGAGGCTTTGTGATGTTAACAGAAGGACAGTTAGACTGTCCAATCAGAGAAATTTAGTTCACATTCCTTTTAAGAAGATAACAGTCCAGTTCTTCTGAAACTAATCTGAAACTTCCTGTGCTCAATGTCAGATCTTTATGCAACAAATCATTTTTAATGTTTTTTTTTTAATTTTTTTATTTCTTCTTTTAATCTTGACTTTATGTTTTTAACCGAAACATGGCTTGAAAAAACCACAACTTCAAATTTGAATCTGAAACACGAGCAAACAAAAAGGGTTGGATGTGTGTGTGCAGTTTTAGAGATAATTTAGTTATTCACAGGTTGTTATTTGGGGTGTTTTCATCTTTTGAGTATGTTTCCTTTAAAATGGAGCTAAAACAATCACCCTTTATACTCAGTCATATACAAACCTCCGCAGCACTGTCAAAGTTTTATTGATGATTTTTATGAGATGTTTTCAGTCATATGCACAGACTTTGATGGTTTAGTCATTACAGGTGATTTTAATGCACATGTGAATAATGTGTCTGACAGAAACGCTAAAGCTGGTCCTGCAGTTGTTCAAAGGAGACACATAAATGATAACACAGGTGTTATGAAAATGATACACTGTCACTGTTCGTGAAAATGATACACTTTGAAAATGCCTCATGTTCTAATGTTGATGATTTGTTGAACTCTGTGACTTCAAGTGTTTTGAATGTTCCGGACACCATTGTCCCGATGAAGGTTAAATTGGTTAAAGTTAAGCAGAAAGCGCCATGGAGGAATGATGACTCGGTCAGGGCACAGAAAAGGGAGTGCCGAGCGGGAATGCCGCAAGTCAAAGCTCCAGGTTCATTATGAGATTTACAGAGAAAAGATACACACGTACAACGATTTTTACCTATTTTCAGATCGCTCTACTTGCTCTCGTCACACAGTCTCATGGAGGGAGCTCAACTGTGCATGGTTGATGTTCCCATAGACTGTATATATAAATAGACATACCTAACCTGCTAGCCGCCGTGTTCCAAATAGGAAATGTTTATGGGCTGCGCTTCTGGCTCCATCGACTCTGGCTCCAATTTTACTTTACATTAGAAAACTGTCGCCCCTTTCTCCTTAAATGCTGCTGTCAGGCTCTTCATTTTGGTCTTAAAATGTTCGTATTAACCCGCTCTACGTGATCCTGGTATTTTAATTTTGTTATTGTATCCGTAACTCAAGATATGAACACTAATAAGAGACAAATCAGCTGCCTTCTTTCCCGAGGTCACTCCCGTTAGCGTTAGTAACAGGTTTGATTGACAGTGTTGTTAAGATTAGCGTTAGAACAGGTTTGATTGACAGTGTTGTTAAGAGGAGGGGCGTTACCTTCCACAGCTTCACTCCAGATTGGCTCTTTGGTTGCTATGATACTCGTGGTCGGAATTCCAAATATGGAGCTTGGCTCCAAATTTGCTCCATAACCGCTAGTATCACTGAGCTTCATTTGACCGGAGCCGAACACTTTGGGTGACATCACACTCACTTAGTCCACTTCTATATTCACCTTATTCCCGAAGTTGCTGTCGCTGCCATGGCTATTGAAGTTGCATTATTTTGCATGGGGCTGTGATCTTGGCAACAAATAAGTTCTAAATGGACTACAAAGCTGTTTTAAAGTCTCCCAGAGAAACGGTGCATTGTTGACTTGCTGTTGCACATAAACATTGAACATTTGACACAAATTTGCCTACTTTATTTAATATTTTAGGGTGAAACTTTTCCCGAATTCTCCATTGAAAGGAACTGGATTCCCACTGAACCGGAAGTGCCGCCATAAAGAAAGTTCAGTTTAGTCGCATTTACAGAAAAAGCGGGAGGGGAGGAATAAGGTCAATACAGTCTACGGATGTCCCTTGCAGCTAAAGGCTAAACTCGCGACATGCGCCATTGAGCACTGCCCATTGACTTCAATGGGCGGCCATGTTTAGGTCCCGGGGCATAGGCCCCAGGTCCCATGCGTTCCAGACCCCTTTGGAAGGTAGTACCTCCAGCGGTCCGCTTTGGACCCCTAAAAGGAGGCAGTACTGATCGCTTTATATAGTGGAAACACCCAGGGTCCGCACTGTACCGGCCCCATGGAATCGATTCTTAAGGTTCTACCATACAGCAGTGGAGCTATGGCGGCGCCAAGCAGCGGGTGTCCCGGACTGAGTAACTTCAGAGAGGGCATCCCCCGTCCCTCATCCATTTTGGCATTGGCAGCAGCACGGTCAATGCGCCCACCTGCAGCGGCAGCGCACTGCTCTCTACTTTCAGAAGAGCATCTGGCATTATAGAGCAAGAAAATTAGAGGCACTATACTTACGAGCTCCAAAAAAGCTTGTGGTGAAAAACAGGAGCATAAAAAGGGACTGGAAGGGCATGAACATGCGCCAGCGCCACAGAGCTATTTAGACCCTCCGGCCAAGACCATAGATCAAGTCAGTTAAGACAATATATTCAACGTGATTTACCTAATAACATGCTTATTGTAGTGTCATCAATATAACACCAAGCTAAACCATTGGAGAAGAACCGGGACCACAGGGGACGTTTTGTTGCTTTTATTTTCCTCTCCAGATGGTACAATAACATAATAATAATAATGTTGTTTTTAGACTGAAGTATTTACTGTAAATAACTCAAATAAATAAAGTTACTTTTATTGTGAAGTCCTAACACCGGATGTGAGAGGAAACTGTGGCGCTGGAGCTGAGCTCAGCAGACAGTAGTTGTATTGTGATTGTTACAGTGATCTGTGGAAGTTTTAACGAAATACGCCTAATGCCATAGCAGAGAGTGTATTTGGATAAAATGGAGCATTTTTTATACGTGCAATTTTCCTCAAATGTGACTACAAAAGGTGAGATAAAAATCTGTAAGTTACTTCTTTATAAAGGTATGATGATGGCTGCTAACAGCTAGCAGCATCTTGTATTGTACTTGTCTGACAAGTTTGAAGAGCTCATTTTTGTTTTCATTTGTAGTTGTATTTTGAACAGAATTATGTGCTTAATATATCTACCGGATACATGCCTTGTCGCACTTTTATTGCTGTAACAATTGTAGCTGGGGCTTGGTGATGGCTACACCAGCTAACGTCAATGTAGCCTACTAGAAACTGATGACAGCTTCTCCAGATATGATTATCTCAGAAAATGGTGTAAAAATTGTATAATTCATCTATTGACGTTGTTCTCACACGCCTGACAACCTGTAGAACATTTGATATTTTGCTAAGTCTGTAGTCACTTTAGCAAGCATTACAAGTTAGCATTGGTTTCGCGAGCTAGCGTTAGCTTATCCAGTAGGATTAACGTCAACGGTTGTTCTGTTTATTATCCAACTTATTTGATATTCTATAGTAAGTAATAGTAAATGTCAGCCTTGTTTATATACATTTAACACATAGCGTTAAATGGGTCATTTTCATTTTACCTGAATGTAATGGCATTGCTTTGTTATGTTTGCTATTGCCATCTATCTGTTGAAAATATAAACAGTCATGTCCACAGTATAAATATGGAGGTTCACGTGTTCATCACTGATTGGCATGCGTTTGTTATGTGATAACTGCCATCAACTATCAACTGAAATTTAACAAAAACGTTTGTGTTCCATCAGGATTTGAATGTTTTAACTGAATGAAATGAATATGACTCTAATTTTTACTTTGTCATTTTACACAGGAACCATTTTGATTTGGAAGCAAAGAAGTTAAAAACAAGGCAAAAAATGACTGCTCAGCTCAGGTCATCGCACACTGTTTTCTCAGTGTGTCAGAGCGACTGACAGATGAAAGGAATCTATATGGAAAGCAAAACATAAGCATTGATAGTTGAAAACAGGATTTAACACAAAGAATAAATGGCTTTCCTGGATAACCCAGCTATTATTTTGGCCCACATCAGACAGTCTCATGTGACAAGTGATGACACAGGGATGTGCGAGATGGTACTAATCGACCAGGATGTTGATCTGGAGAAGTGCCAGTTAGCTTTGGTGCCTGGCAGCAGCTGTGGCTCCACAGGGCCTGGATCCTTTAACGAGGCAGGCAGCAATGTGACGGACAATCATACCTGTGATCTCTCACAGTCTATGGACATCACCTCCAGCTGGGACTTTGGCATTCGTCGGCGATCAAACACAGGTATCAGTGTGTCCTTGGCTGGTCAAAAGCAAGGCTAGCTTTCTCTTTTGTTTTTTTTTCTCAATTGTGGCATTTTAGACTCATATACAATATTTATGGGATAAATTAAAATTTACCCCATGTCTGCGCTGCATGGAGTAAAGTTGTTCTTGTCAAGGTCCCAAACACACTGGCAGCGTCATCTTGTGAAACCATTGCTGGGTGTCATTGTAAGAGTAGGCACACTGGCAGCTTGAGCAGGACAGCTGCGTGCAGTACTGGCTCTTCATTTCTCAATGATGAAAGCCATTCACAGGCTTGTTTTTACCATTGTTTTTAATGTTTTAATATATTTTGAATGGAATACACACTGTGCACACAGCAAGAGTCATAATATTGATATTCTGCTTCTGAATGGACAGGGTGCTCACTGCAGTTCACTTCAATGGTTAAAAAAAACTCAAACATAAAAATGTGCTGCTTTATGCAAATACGCATCCAGTGTGTCCTGGGCCTTACAGAAAGCCTAGTCTGCTTTTGTTTATGGAAGTTCGGGAAATTTGGCTGTGTGTCCAATCTGGGAATATTTATGAATAGAGTTAGTCTGCTTTGAATCGGTGCCAAATGGAAACAAGTTCTTGCTTTTTTAGTTGATTGGGTTTGTGAATTTGTTGATATAATTTTGTGTTGTGTGTTTTCATGTGGCACTTTGCAGCTTAAAATCGCTGTTTTGCATTTTATGTTTTGCAGGACAACAAAAGTTAATTAGAATATTTGCAAACAGCCTTATTTGGCTCAATGTGCATGCCTGAAACATTTTGCCATGTTCTTCATTTAAGCACAGTGTGCCATGGAGCACTGGAACACTCAATAATTATGACCCAAGTAATGCACTGTAATGGGTGCTGGTTATTAATAAAAAACAGAACCTGGCACATTAATGAGCTATTCATGAGGTTCAACTTCCTGTTTATTCATGAGTTTCAGACAAATGACTCCTTCCTGATTTAATGGATTTCGTGAGGACCTTTCTTCATTCAAAAGATGTAATATTTTCATTTGAATTGCATTATTGCTATAACAACAGAGGACTGTTGCCAAGCCCTTCAAATCAGGAAGGAATCATTATGCCTGAAACACATGAACAGATGACATTTTGAGTATTTTTACCATTCAAAAAATTTAATATTTTGTTTTGAATTGTTAATCTCTATCCAACAACAAAACGTTTTCATCACTTTGAAACCCATGGATTATGACTTCTCTAATAAACGTAAATGCTGTATTTGAATCCGAATGAAAATGGCTGAAACTAAGAAAGAAAAACAAAACAACAGATGTGGCTGTTTGCTCAAAGTGTTACAGTCACTAAAAATGGCAGCAGAAACTTCAAATAAATACAGTATGAGCAGTACAAAGAGGTCTTTAAAAGTATTTATAAGTCCTTTATTTTGATGACTAAGCCAACACGTTTCTACCCTTTTTCAGGGGCTATGTAGAGTTTATATTTGATTGGTGTGTGTGTGGGAGTCTGCACTGTGGACAATAATCAATATTTGCAGTTGTTGTTGAGGTAAGATGTCTGGTTGATGGGTATTTGATGTATGGTGGTATAATATAGCTTGGTGTGTTGTTGGCTTCGGGCTGGGTAGAAAGGTGAAATTAGTTTGCAATGGAAAATTGACCTTGTGGGCTGTTTCATCAGGACAGCAACAAGACAATCTGGACAGACCTGTAGCTGCTGGTAAGATAAAAGGCTCCAATCAAAGTATACAGTATATGTAAGATTTTGCATATAAAATTGTCAGCCTGGTAATGTCAACAAAGGCAGTCTCGTGTCTTGTTTTAACTCATGTTTGTTTTGTAAAGTTTTATTTTTTTTAAAAATCTATCAGCTGTACTTAATAGTTTATGTTTCGCTGCTCTTTAGCCCTTTGACAAAATCATTTCTATTACAGCCCAAAGACTTGAAAGACTAAGGAAAGAGCGACAAAACCAAATCAAGTGTAAAAACATCCAATGGAAAGAGAGGACATCTTCTCAGTCTGGTAATACGGGCAACCGTTTAGTCTGCTGTAAACATTGTATTCATATTTATGTACTGTATATTTAAATTCACAATGTAAATTTGTGCAATGTCGTTTTCAGTTGAGGATCTGGGCTCATTATTTGAGAAACGTGACTTTAAAGATCGACCAAGGACAACAGGCACCAAGTCCACACTGTCATTGCGACTGGAGCAGTGTCCTCAGCAACTCAACAACCCCTTTAATGAATACTCCAAATTTGATGGCAAGGTGCGCCAAATCCACCATATCTAGCATGTTTAGTGTCTATGCTTGAGTAAAAATTAATCTATGTGTTTGTCTAAAGGGCCATATCGGGACAACGGCAACAAAAAAGATCGACGTCTACCTCTCTATGCAAATGGGTCAAGACAAGGTTCATCCAATGACTGTGGTAACCATTGCCAATGCCCGTGTACATGATCTCATTGGACTAATCTGCTGGCAGTACACAAGCGAAGGAAGGGAACCTAAACTCAAGTGGGAAATATAAGATGACATGCAGCATTTTTTAATACTCAAACAATGTCACAACCTGACCTCTGTTTTTCCTTAACAGTGAGAATGTGAATGCCTACTGTCTGCACATTGCTGAAGATGATGGTGAAGTCGACACAGATTTTCCTCCTCTTGACTCAAATGAACCCATCCATAAGTTTGGTTTTAGCACGTTAGCCTTAGTAGAGAAATATTCTTCACCTGGCCTTGCCTCTAGACAGTCTCTGTTCGTAAGAATGTAAGTTTGGACCAGAGACCTAACAAGTGATTGGAATGTCTCTATATACATTATGTAACTGTATTTTGTGTTGCAGAAATGCTGCTCATGGCTTCTCGTTAATACCTGTGGACAGCCTGAAGGTAACCATGAATGACATCCTCCAGAAAGCATTGAAGAAAAGGAAAGGCTCTCAAAAAGGCTCAGGTAGTTAAAGTTACACCGCCGATTTGCACACACTCACAACACACATACCACACACGTATCTAAGAAACTATGGAAGATTTAAGGAACGTGTTTTATATCGTGAAAGCTTGAGCAATAAATAGCCTTTTTTAGGTCCTAAAAGTACTGCAAAAAATAATTGCACTGTGCCTGCTGGACGTGACTTGATTTCTTTTATCCTTTTTAATATCACATTTTGGTACGATTAGGACAAGAAAAAAACAGGTTTAAGCGGGGCCATTTTATAAGAGTAAGGCGAATATTTTAAGTCTAGTTTTTTTTCTGTGTTTAAATGTGTGATTTGCTGTATGTAGGACATGTTTACTTTTGTAAAATAATACATTTAGGTGTTTCTCTTCCTTTAGGGCCTATGTATCGCTTGGAAAAACAGACCGAGCCAAATGTCGCAGTTGACTTAGACTCCACACTGGAGTCTCAGGGTACACTTGAATTCTGTTTGGTCAGAGAAAACAGTAGGTTGTCTTTAAGATTTTTGTTATTACCATGATAAACAACATATATTGGCACAATGCATTTTCTTTTGCGTTCAGGCTCCAGGGGAGAAGAGAGCTCAGAGGAGGATCCCCCAATTGACATCACCACAGTCCAGGACATGCTCAGCAGTCACCATTACAAGTCATTCAAGATCAGCATGATCCACAAGCTGCGGTTTACCACAGATGTGCAGCTAGGTAGTAATGGCATGGACTCCTCCTACTGCCACATGTCTTTGTCAAGTGCAGCGGAAATAACTCATGTTGTTGACCTGACCACACAGGTATTTCAGGAGAGAAAGTCGAGATTGATCCAGTGACCAATCAGAAAGCCAGCACCAAGTTCTGGATCAGACAGAAGCCCATCTCCATAGACTCGGACCACCTCTGTGCCTGTGATCTGGTGGAAGAGAGAAGCCCCAGTAAGTCATCTCTATATGTTTCATTTCATTTATTTTTGATTTGAGCAATTTGTTACACAGTGTAACAGACAGAAAGCAGAAAGTAAATTAAAATAATAATTTTTAGCAATGCTCAAAAGGAGTAGGCAGAAGCAAAAGGCTTACTAAAGCCTAGTTCAGAATCTGAACTCCTGCGGTATGGTGCAACATAAAAAATGAAATAATAATAATTATTATTAGAATATAAATACATTGATCAAATAAAAATGAGGGCATGCATTAAAATAAGGCAAATAAAAATAGACTTTGATATACAAATACAAAAAATACAGTATGGACAGAACACCAGTGCAAAACTCTCAGTTAATGAATCGGTTTAATTATAATTATGTAAAGTGACAGTGACAGCTGTTAAAGTGTTCATGAGGCCAGTGGCAGAGGGGAAGAAACTGTTCTTGTGGTGAGAGATTCTGGTCCGAATGGACAGTAGGGGAGTGACTCAAATAGACCATGTCCAGGGTGAGAAGGGTCAGAGCTCTACTGGGCCTTCTTTCTTCTTCTAAGGGAGCTGATGTTGAGCTCCTACTTAAAGTCCTGGGTGATGGTGGTGCTGAGGAATTGGAAAGGGTCCATGGTGGTGATGGAGGTGTCTAAGAGCGAGAGGGGCCTGGGGGCTGCCCTTCAGCCCAGGCATTACAGCAGCCTCCAGGGGGAGCCGGTGAACTTTGGAGACGCCACAGGAAAGGCTCTTCTAAGCCTCACTGTTACTTTGCTCTGTTGTTTCGGTGGGAGAAAGCCTGTTGCATTGTTGTAAAATGTTGCTTTTCAGAGCTAGCTGGTAGCATGGCTTACTCCATGCAGGGTCACCATGGATACAGGAAAAACAAACTGCTCAAATCACACAAAACAATAATCCTTAACTTTCATCCTTTGAACTGTTCATGCTGCACTTCTTAGTTTGTCAAAATCCAAAAATGTTAAGTTAAACATTTATGATAAAAATTAAAAAAAAATAATACAGAGAATTATGATTTCAGACTTAAGCTGTAGTGCAGTTTCATTAGCTATGTTTGCATTCACACCCCAAATCAGATGATTATCTTATTTCTGGAGTTATATTATTAAAATGTCATGTAAACAGTTACAGCTGATGTGAGTAATGTAATTTCTTTCTTTCTACCTGTGCAGGTTTTGACAAGAAAAAATATGAAAAAATGAAAGAGAAAATGTTTTTTAAATAAATGTTTAATAAATGTTTTTCTAATCATTGTATTATGTTATTATTCTAGCTATCTGATTTTTTTCTGACTATTGTTCCTTCCTTTAATCTTACAGGTCATGCAATATTTAAACTCACCTACCTGAGCAATCATGACTACAAGCCTCTCTACTTTGAATCTGATGCTGCTACTGTCAATGAAATTGTGCTAAAGGTGAGTTATATACACGAGTGTCACTGATAGTTATGTTTTCATTTTCTTACTACAATGATTTAAAATACCAAACACTTTAGGTAATCATTGATGTACCAAAGCAGTACCAAAAACAACAGGGTCGCCAGTACTTTCGTAAAAACTAGAGATGATAGTGATTGTAGCCAGGCAATCATCCCCTCCTACTTTGAAATATAGTGTGTCATAAATGTGAATCATTCAGCACTTAAGATTTTGGATAGTGGCAATCTTAAGTCATATCTTTGCTAACAAAGATTTTTATTTTGGTCATTAGACTCTCTTTACACGACCCCGTTTTACACAACTAAAAATGTGTAATAACAAATTGGTGCTGCACCTTATTTCAGGTTAACTACATCCTAGAGTCCCGGGCCAGCTCGTCGCGGGCCGATTACTTTGCCCAAAAACAACGGAAATTGAGCCGCAGGACCAGCTTTAGTTTCCAAAAGGACAAGAAAACTGGGCAGTGAGTGCTGCAGCTGTCTGCACAGAGGTAAACGCCAGCCTGAAGGCCTGTTTGAGACAACTGCAGGCAAAGTCACCTGTAAAGAAGGTTGAAAGCAGTGGAAAGGCACGCTGCCATGCATGAAGCAAATGGATAAAAAGGGTGTCTCTGTTATAGCTCAGTGAGCTGTAGCCTCTGTGTGATTAATTTTATGTGATTAATTTGGTACTGACACAAAGACTTAAGTCCAGACAAAGCCGTCATTATAGTGATAGCTGTCTGTCGTCACTCATGGTTTACCTTCAGCTCAGACCTTGTTGCATTTGGGAGCAAGTGGTTGAGCTAGCGCATGGATTTGAAGATCAATGGTCCATTTAAAAGCCTTAAAACAACCACTAGAGGTTGATATTGAACAACTATGACTGACTCCGGTTAGCTGTGTCAAAGACGCAATGAAATGTACCCAGCTAAATGAGTTATGTGAGCTGTTGTGGGGCATGTTTATCAAATCACAATAAAGAAATGCCAACTTCTCCCAAGTTTGAATCACAGCCAATCACAATGCAGATCAACACACAAAGTGAATGTTTTTAAAATAAAAAATTAAATTGTGAAAAGTATGTCATTAAATGTATACACAGCCAATGTGTCTATATAATCCAGCGATGGGCTGTTGACGGTCTCTGACATTATTTGAGCCTCATCCATTCCTCCTTTCCATGCTAAAATGTGAACTATCCACCACGAACTTCCCTTTTACCCTGTTTTGTTTCTCCTTCAGATTTGATCAAAAAAACTCTTCTCTAATGTCTAACATGAATTTAAGACCGTGTTAATGCTGAAGACAGCCCTGCCATCTGGTGGACAATATGGGTCATGACAGACGCGTGCCAAAGCTGTGAACAACTACACAACTGTAGTGATTACGATATAAAAGAGGGTCAGTTCGTGGGTTTCAGTGGTCTTTAAAGGAACTTTGTAGAAGAAGACATTGGTGGAAGAAGTACTAAATTTTGTTACTTAAGTGAAAGTACAGATACTGGAGCAAAAAAAATACTCGAGTAGATGTTTTCATGTGATACTTTTACTTAAGTAAAAGTATTAAAGTACCTGTTTAAAAATGTACTTAATGAGTAAAACGTTAAAATATTTCAAGCTGATTTTGAGATGGTAAATGGTCACATTTTTATATAGCTCTTTTCCACCATCAAGGAACCACTCACCCATTCACACACACATTCACACACCAGTGTACGCAGACACTGGGGGTGAGGTGGGTTAAGTTTCTTGCCCAAGGACACAACGACCGTAATCATCTGCGGAAGCTGGAATGGCACCGCCAACCTGTGGGTCAGTAGATCTGACCGCTCAACCAGTGATGCTTTTTTAGGTTGAGAGTGGGATTCGAACCACCACCCTTCGGATCAGTGGACAAACACTGAGCTACTGTCACCCGATCTATAATAAAGCTTCAAATTTTGTGATTTTGATAAAGATTTGTGTTGAATTTTGTTCAATAGAAACAACTGAATCTCAAATTAATCTATCATTTTTTTCTGGATGTTTTTATTTGTATATTTTGCTCAAATTATGAACGTGTTAAAAATAAACCCTGAGCCTTTCAGCAGGTCTCAAACTAATAATAAATAATAATAAAAAAATACTTTTACTTTTCAGTCCTATTCAAAAATGTAGGGGAGTAGAAAGTACAGATACCTGCTCTCAAATATAGTGAAGTAATAGCAAAAAGTATACACTTTAAAATGTACTTAAGTAGTAGTAGATACCTAAAATTTTTACTTAAGAACAGTACTTTAGTACTTTTACTTCGTTACCAGTGGTGGAATGTAACGAGATTCTCAGTTCTTCAAGCTGGCACAGCTTTAACAAGATAGACTCACATCATCTACTGCTTGTCTTATTTTTTACACGGTAGTGGTGTTTGCAGACATGGTTTGTGGTAAATGGCTCCACGGTCTCATCCAATCCAGTTTTTACATATGGCTATTGAATGGGTAAAGATATATTGCCTGAATTAGTGACTACAATGGGCTCTGTGTCTGCTTTACCCCCTTAACCTAGATACTACCATCCTCCTCCTGGGACCGGGCTACACTTGAGCTGGCTTGCTGAATAAAGTTCAGGCCTAATGTGCTGCTCTTATCCAAGTTCCTCACAGAGCAGTGTGAATGCTGTCACAAAGACGCTGAGCTGAGCCATGGCTAGCCACCAGAGTGGGCTGCCCCATTTTAGCCATTGCTTTACATTCTTTCACTATCACGGCCTACTTTCACTGAGATCTCTCACACAAGTGTAACAAAGAAGCAGGCCTGAGGATGTTCGCTGATTTATTGATTGTGAAATAGGAGGTGGAGCATGCAAAAAATAACGGACTGATGGAGGTCAAGAGAGTGATCTGGATGTGAGAGGGTCCCATGCCTGTGCAGCACTACCACTCCAAACTGACTCTTATACACGTAGTACATATCTTTAATCTTAGTTCTTAAGAAACAAGACTAAGACATTGTTAATTCAGATTTGAAAGCTGTTTTATATTTCTCCTAAAGGTCTCTCAAACCTGCAAGTGTTAAGAATAGAATAGATTCCAAGAATATGATTAAGATTCTCATTCCATTTATTAGATATGGTATATAAATAGACACAGTCATACACATATGTTGAAAGTATAAAAAATACAATATTACATGATTTTTTAGACATTTTTGTGAGGTCTCATCATTGTGTTTTAACACATTTTTTTTAAACTTGAATGACTAACAATTATGGAAAATGCATTTTATTTTACACGTATGTAGTTTTCACTTTCACAAGTCCATTCATCAAGCAAGCAACTAGCATCAATGTAAAAATGATTAGACAACAAAATCACATGCAGCCAGCATCTTTCACTAGATCTGTACAGCACTTCCTCTCAGCCTTCCATGATTGGGAAAACACAGTCAAATAAAAATGTATGTGCTTCAAGTTTCATTGTAATTGTCTTATAAGCCCTAAGAGTCTAAATTAACGAGGGACATAGATGTGGGTAATTACAGAGTGGGACAGCTTATTCAGTCTGTACAGAAGGCTGGAACACAATGCGTCAAACCACTTTCAACTTTTTGGCTATTTCGTGCTGGCAGGATTATGTTAAGATTAAAGAAAGATACATTGGGGGGAAAAAACTAAATGAAAGAAAAGTGACAAGGCTAAGTTGCATTGAACCATGTTTATCAGGTTCAATCAAACCAAAATGGCAATAGAAAATTACACATAATAAACATATTTCAGTACAAATACACAACAAATGTTTTTCAAGCATAAATTCACCCTACAGCTACTATGCCAAAGGTGGCTCACGGTGTTCACAATTACATCTGCTGCTAATTCAATGATTTCACTCCTCAGCCTATCAAATGGCATGTTTTTTTCTGATTTTTTTTTCTACTCACAGTGTAATTTACCAACAGGGGCTGGTAACTGGCACCATTGACAAAATTACTCGAAATATGCCTTACTCTGGTAATAATCCTATTAGGAGGAATAATACCAGAGCAATATTGCATCTCTCTTTTTAAAATTATTGTTATCAAGTATTACTGTTTGTGAAATAATATATTCACATATTTTATATATTTATGTAATGTTACAATATCTTTTACAATTATCAAAATACCAACTAGTTCTCATGTATTAATTTATTTCTATATGAAATTTCTGGTGTTTTACTATAGTATCATATATGATATAATATCAGATAATCTACCACAAGTGCTTGCATAGAAAGTATTGTATGTAGCTATAGGTAAAGAGTGTAGAACTATTCTGCATGGGAGATTTCTCCTATGTCACTGAATAAATAAATGTTGTACAGGGCTGTGTGTCATTTACACTGGCTAATACCACTTAATTAAAAAAAAAATAAAATAATGCAAGTGTAGGATAATGTGTGCATATAAATGAGGATGAATAACAGGTGACTTAAAGAAATCATTAGACACTACACATTTTCCAGAAAACATGTTATTTTGATAAGAATAATACTGACAAAAATGCTAACAAAATAGGCTAATGTTTGTCATAAGTCTGATGTATAAATACAGCATGATTAACATTATATATGTATTTGGATACATATATACAACAGAAGGTGCACTTAAATGATGTCATCAAGGAGATGTGGTGTTCCCACCCAGTCTAAAGTCCTGGGCTCTGATGCAGCCATGATCATGCACATGAACTGCTTACCTGTCCTCTTATCTATGGGATATATAGTGGTGGGTGTGAACCTTCTGTTACTCTCCACAAACTCACAGAGTTGCTGATATACCTGTGGGTACTCATGCCGAAGGAACACTCCGCGTATGCGTAGCTCCCTCTGTATATTTATGAAGCAGATTTCTCGAGCCTTCCTGCCCTCCTCTCCCTCTTTGTCAATATCAGCTGTTCCAGGAGGAGGCGTGAGGATGAGAGTCTCCATCTCACTGTCTTTCTTATGAACCTTCCTCTCAGGACTGAAAGAGGCCAGGGCTACCTTTGCATATTTTCTAACAGTTGGAGCCTGGTTCCTTGGCGATGGACCTTCAGGTAGTTGGTCTCCTACAGCAATAGATACATTCAAAATGAAACATTCATTGGGGTCATACTCTCTCCCTGCTTCCTGTAGCTCCTTGCAGTACTCCCCAAGGTTGTCTTTGAAACTCTCGAGTTCTCGAAGGGAAAGGTATGTGGGGGACATATGTAAACTATCCAGTCCATATTGTAAAAAGTTACTAGACGAGGCCGGGTTTGGGAAGCCCAGGAACAGCACTCCTCTGCCTCGGGAAAGATAGCCAACTTTAGCGATACGAGAGAAGGCTTTGTGAACATCAACAGTCTCCCGGCAGTGTTTGATGATGTGGCGGCATGTGCTGCCAATTCTGCCATACAAGCAACTCTCTTTATGCAAATCCCAGTCCTCTCGGCGACAGTTTCTGGAACAGTAATAGGTGTAGCAGCTGTGGCAGGATTTAAAGTACAAGCATGCATTGAATAAAGTCTCAGTTCTTCGACATTTGTTGTTGGAGCACATCATGGTATCATCCTCATCGGGACTTTGATCTGGGGAGCATTCATCTGCACTCTTCATGGCATCACTTGCTCCGTCCATGTCCCGAAAGTCTGGGGTCATCCTTATGGAAGTGGGCTGTTTGTCTAGAGGAGGGGGCTCCTCCACACACACCTTTGGGCTTTTTCTAGACAGAGACACTGCCTCCTCTTCATCAATTAACTTCTTCAACTGATCTAGAATGTCCTCACTGGTTCTTCGGCTTGGGGGTTTGTAGTCTGTCACAAGATCTGCTAGAAGCTCATCAAGCTGCTCAAGGCTCTGCTGTAGTGAGGCATTGTCATGTATTTTTTCTTTGGTTGGTCCTTCAAACCCATGCTGAGAGTGCTCTGGGCCATCTGTGCTTCTCGAGTCAAGAATGTCCCAACTAGCAGACCTTCCATCTGCCTTGCTGAGGTTTCCCGGTCGTATGTCATTGTCAGTGATTGTTATTTCTGGTGTTACAAACCAGAGTTTACTGGTGGGGCTCTTTGAGGCCTCTGTTGGGCTTTTGTCAACCAGCGAATTATCAGACATGGACAGAGCAGCATATCGTCTTGGTGAACTGGAGAGATTTACCACCACTGGTTGTGGCTTGTCATCTGTTTCTATAGGGGGCTTCCTGGACTCAAGAAGATCATCAAAGCTCTGTCCACGATGTACAGGCTGTTCCCGCTCAACACGAGAGTTAAGGATGTTGTCCCAGGATCTAGAGTAGGATTTGGCCTCTGTGCCAATTCTTGGGGGCTCCACACATGGATTAGTATACCATGACGATAAGGCTGGCTCTTGTTGGACTCTGGTTGGAGTAACTTGTGACACATAGGAGGCAGGGTTAGTGGAATATCCGGATGCGTCTGAGCCATACCATTCGTCGGCTTGTGCCTGCATTACTCTGGCATGTCGGCGTCCCTCCGTGTAATAGGCTCTAGACGGTATGTGGTGCTCTGGAGCCATAGCATACATGTCAGCGGGGTAATAGAACCTTGGTGGGGCTGTCTGTATTTGGTAAGATCTTGGATCGTCCCCATAGATTATCCTTGCAGGAGGTGTTTGAATGATATATGGCCCAGGCTCATTGGCCCCATACGCTTTTGGATAACCTGAGTATGGGTATGACTCCATCTCTGGGTAATAGGACTTTGTGGATACTGCATGCACCATTCGTGTCCTTGGATCTTGAACATACTGTACTTTAGGAGAGTGTGAGTATGAACGACCTGGGGTGTAGCGTTCATCATGGTAGTAAGAGCTTGGCTGAGGTGGAGCAGTAGTGACATATCTGTTAGGGTCATCTGCATAAAAAAATCTGGTTGGCACATTAGGACTGGAATGAGCTCTTCGTTCTCTGCCATAATATTCAGTTGAAGAAGGCATTCTCTGCACGGAAACCTCCACTGGTTGTAGGTAACTGTTTGGCATGCTACGTGAGTATTGATAGGCATGTCTGCTGTCAGAGTCTGTTGGTGTTGGCGTTCGGGAGTAGGAGAAATGTCGAGGCACAGTCAGGCTCCTGGTGCCACTGCTGTGATGCCTCTGCCACGGGATGTCCATGTTGGGCGAGGCCTGTTTATGTTTTGAATGCTGAACAGCACCATTGTCAGGTTTGATGTCCATGCGACACCTGACATGAGGGCTGGTGGCAGGTTTGTCATGCCCTCTGTCATCCAAATTATCAGCACCATAATGTGGAGAGTATCGAGTGCTGTCAGCCATTTGAGGCTGTAGCTTAAGAGGGTGCATTTCATGCATGTGAGCCCTAGTAGCAGCATGAGACGATTCTCTACGTGGCGATACTTCAGGTCTCCATCTGGCTTCCCGAGGGGTCCTCTGTGACTCCCTCCCTTTTCTCCCTGAAGATGGAGTCCTTTCAAAAGACACTGGAGTGAAGTGTGTTTGGACGCGAGGGGCACTTTTTGATCTAGTCCTTTTTTTTTGCTCAGAAACTACTTCAGTGGAAATGTCCGCTCCCATTGGCTGAGGAGTGAGCCTATGGCTGAAAATGTCCGGTGCTGAGAAGCGGTACCTCTGCTGCCGGCCCAAGGCATTCCAGGCCACGTCTGGGTTGGCTGCATGCCTGTCTGTCTTTCTGAATGGGGACTCCATTGTGTACTTGTGGGATTTGGGGTATTCTAATGACCTGGAGTCAAAAGTGCGGCAGTGCCTCTTATTGACTGTACTTATACTGTCCTCCAGTGTGTTGACGTTTATAGCATCACATTGTGTGAAAGGCTGCAAGGACTTGAAGTGTGAAGAAATAGGAATTACTTTTATGTCTCGATGCACAGTTGATACCAGTATGTCAGGCGGGTCTGTGCGTGTCATCTTAAAGGGACTGTTCTAGTTTTGTCCATAGAGATGTTTTAAAGGTGATGGTGCCTGAAAACAAAGAAAAAAAAAACAATCAGTAAAATCATTGTTACAATACATGTAAATGTAGCTAATTTTATTAATTTGGTCCATATTTTACCATTGTCATACCACAATATCAGTTGTACAAATACAGTGCATCTTTAAACCAAGTTTCTTGTAGCAGGACAGTGTTCTTAATGTTTAAAGTTATGTTAATGCTAAGTCTTAATATAACATTATGACAAAAAAACAAATAAATGAAAGAAGGTCTAATTTGGTGCCAATCACTTCAGACACAATGTCTGATGAATTATGAATAATGTCATGCGGGGCTTCTGATCACGCTGAACGCCTCTGTATGACTTTAGCAGATCATTTCATCCCAATGAAGAGTAAGAGAACAAGATGGAGGGACAATAGTGAGTGAAAACACAGAGGAACATTCACCAACAGTAACTAGTGTTTATTTAGGACAGTCTGAGTAATCATCCAAAATTAATCTACCCCCAGGAGACTCTCTACAGATAATGTCCATAGAAGAATGAGGGACTGTGGTGGTTAAACTATATGAAATATACAATATAGTCACATACATTTCTTAAGATTACATTAACAGAACAAGCTAATCATTGGTAGAGGTAAATGAGGAGAAAATGGCCATTAAATAGACATACAGCCCCATCAGGTTCAGTGGGTTAAAAATAACATGCTTTTTATTTGTGGAGGTTCTGGGATTGGCTGCATTCGTCACAGATGTCTGCATGCTGCAAGTGCTACTCTGCCTTCACACTCTGTCTGACAGCTCATCTTGGTAACGCTCTGGGTACAAGACAAGAATCTGGTGAGCATGCTGCCTCATATGCCGCTAGTGATGCCTTTTCTGCTTTCCTGTTACCAGACAAAATAAGGAAACTCGACAGTCTAATAAAGCATTGACAGAATGCAATAGGCCTGAACCATATCACATCACTGATGATATATCGTGATATATATGAGGACGATATTAAATTCTGATATAATGCCACGTGCACTGCAGCTGATTTTTCACTGAGTTGCAAAGGGAAGCAGACAGAGGTTGTGACTAATTGCCATTGCTAAAGCCTAGAGCGACTTAAATACTGACTGTCAAGGCTCTGCAGAGGCTGAAAACTCTTAATAATGAAAGTGATAAGATGTGAGGAGTGGAAGGAGACCTTATAGCTATAATTTAAAATGCCCGAAACAAGTAAGCGCATATATTATAAAAGCTACCTTTAAGCAACCTGTAAGTTATATCGTTACTGAAAATGTTCTCTTCTATATTGTGATAAAGACTGTAAGCCGTATCACCTTGCCCTAGAATGCAATGCATAATTGTGCATAATTCAATAAAAATGCGTAAAACAAGCTGTAGAGGACTATTAGTAGAAAATGTCTCTGGGCTAAAGAGATGCATATAGTATAAATGTAGTGACCCTCCCCCACCATAACAGACCCTACTCGCTGACCACACACTTGACTGGGTTAGACTGAGTTAAGTCTCAGCTTCGGTTTATATTTATATTCAAATGTTTATTTGAATCACATTATTAACTATTTTATCCTTTCTGCTTATCCTTCTTAACCTCCTCCTCTGGGATAGCCTTTGTATCAGATGCCCTTCCTGATATGGCGTCATTTTTACCTAGGCTTAGCAGCAAATGCCATACAAGCTATGAAGATCAAACAGATACAGAATGTGTATAGATGATACAGTAAGGTCAAAAGAGGCTTTCATATGGGAAAAAATAAGTAAGCAGTGTTACAGTGGTTTATATAACACAAACCAAAGCACATGTCTGAACAACCACTGCCCTTCAGCCCGATAATAAGGGTTTTGAGAGTGACAGTCAGAGTCAAACTATACAGACGTAAAACAGTTGAATCATTTTTTTGGACCCAATATTAACCTGACTAGCCTTTATTTTATTCTTGTTATTAGCTGCATAAAGTGGTCTTCAATATTATAATTTATTGCATATTTTTAAAGGCAATGTCTTGCACTGTAAAACGTATTGTCGTAACAGGTCGAGGTCTGAGCTGAGAAGGTTATAGAAGGTTACATGTCACTGGGCACCCTGCGGCTCTTTTACAGTAAGGATCCAGAAGAGAGAGGCTCAGCAAAATAATACTGACCTACACTGAAACCTAGTTTATGGAGCGATTTGTTGGTGGTTCTTTACCCTCACACAGCACAATAAATAATTAAGGGTCAACTAATATAACAATTTAATGCATTTCAAAACATATTATGGTGGATGTTTACAGTGTGAATTTACAAAAAGTGTACTATTTTAGAGTATATTAAAATGTGGTCCAAGGTGTTACCTGTACGCAGATGTTACCACTTTGGGGTCAAGGGTTTGACTCTGACCATCTGCCAAATGTTTCTTAACCCAACCTCT
>JACM01010967.1:0-27261 GCA_000787095.1 Periophthalmodon schlosseri
TGTGTGCTGTCTGTATCTAATTATGAAACCTTTTATTGTCCAATCATCAGGAAGTGGGTGTTAGCATGCTAGTTGTGGTTACCTTTACTGTCACGGCAAAACTCAGCTCTGGTCTCTCAGAGTTGGAAAACTGCTTATTGTGGTTGATAATTTGGATGCTCGGAATGCATAAGGTAACTGAGGAATAACTTTGGACCAATGTGAAACTGTTTCAAATGAACTAGTTCTATTTGTCATGTTTTCAAGATGGTAAAAATCCGGTACACACAGGGCCTTTAAAATCTGCATTGGTTAAACATGGAAATTGTGATGATGTGACAACACAATCCCGAGCTCTATATTGAACTGACTATACATTGCTGGCTGCTGCTGTATGCAGTTTGTGATGTTGGCTCAAACGCAGACTCCCCCCGGCCTGAGGTACGTTTCGTGGCATTGAACAGCAGGTGGCACTGACAGGATTAATGCACTGCTTTTTAAATCAGGTTTATTATTATCATATATGTCTCACGTCAGCAGCAAAATCCCACAGAAAGCTCCCTCATACATACTGTCACATGGACAAAAATAGCTGCACCTCTCAGGGCTGGGTTCTTCTTTCACCAACCAAATGACATCACGACACACACATGCACAGATAACAGTGAGTGAAATATGCTGCAATGCAAAGATATGTGTATATAAAGTAAATAAAATAAATAAATTAAATGCATGTACAGCAAATCTCAATCCGCTTACACATTGGGTTAGCATTAGCATAGGACAGGGTATTCAGTAGACCACAGTGGCTGAGGTGGTGAGAAAGTTGATGGTAGTTTCTCATGTAAACAACAAAATATTCGGTGTCCACAGGGTCTTATAAAACATGCTAACCCTGTAGTTTAGACCTCTACAAACGTGTGGGGAAATGCATGTGGTTCTCTCAAATGTTCAAGGTGCTGTACCAGAGTTTTACCGTCTTAAAAACATGAAAAACAGAGTAGTTCATTTTAAATTGTTTGCAGTGGTCCAAAGTTATTCCCCACTTGGTTTATGCATTCTGGGGTTCCTAATTATTCACCTCGATGAGTTTATAATTGCTTTTCAGTGAGGAGTTTTGCTGCGATGGTAAGCTAACAACAATTAGCATGCTTACAGTGGAACATAACACTTCATAATTAGATGCAGACAGTGCACAGTGGACTTACTTTGTCCTCAAGAGCTGCTTATACAATATCTATGCAATATATATGTGTACTGGGGAAAGACTAAGTTTGCTCACATGGGAAAGCATTGGGTACAGGGCCCTGCACATTGTCAGCTGAATCTTTATTTAGAATCTTAATGGCAAATCACATTACAATTTGTATAACTGAACACAGTGGCTCAGCCCTTTGGGAATCAAAGAGCTGCTTTATGGCTTTAAAGCACAATATCATGTTCTGTAATTATGCTTACTTTGTAAGTTGTTATTCCCATGATGTTTGCTCTATTTCAGATCAGATTTAAATGTAACACTGTAATAAAACTCCTCTGGCAACACTTGGGGAACGACACCGAAGCCTGGCCTCACTGATCAATATTCATGTTCTGTAAATAAACCCACAGGAGAGGACTTCCATAGTGTCAGAGAGTGTCCTGTCTCCACCATCACATAGTCTGAATTACCAATGCTCTTCAGTATGTCCAGCCAATTATTCAGTTCAACAGCTGTCGGCTCACAGGGCTTCAACACTGCTGATTCATTTCCAAGAAAACAATATAAAAATGTACTGAAAAATGCCACAGTATCCCATGATAATTATAGTAATTAAAGTTGTAGTAATTAAATACTAACACTCTCAATGTATCCTAACAGGCCACTCATTGTTCCAATAATGAGTAACCGTGTACTTTGCCAGTTATATTAAAATATATTATTCACGTAGAAGAGGAACAGTGAGAAAACTATTCCCAAAAGTACAGTGTAATGAAACATTGACTTCCTCCTCCTGTATTGGGACACTTGGCCACAGAGGCAGTACAAAGTGGAGACACTTCTGGGGAGTGTGTGATCTGTCATATTGAATCATGAATGACTTCTCCCTGGAGTCAGATTGTAGTATAATTATGTAATCAGATTGTCTTTTCCTGACAGTTTACACTAAAAAGCTAACAACACCACCCCATATTAATTTTGAGAGGTTTCTGAACCCTTAGGAGCAAAAATAATAATTAGCTGCTTCTCTGTCTGAGGGTAGACTGAAATACAGAACTGAGCATTGCCTGTGCCTGTATATGGCCATTTCAGAGTTGAACAAAATATCTGTAACAATCAGATTTCTACTTATCTTGGTCATTTCAGTAAAAAAAAAGTATAGGTGAAACAAATATAAAACATAAATTCAAGTGTTAAACTGACTCTTGTGAGCTTTAAGCCATGTTATAATGTTGTTACCTCCTCAAAAAACATACCTGGAGTTGTGTTTTGTTTCATTCACACATGGATGAGTAACCCTTTATTATTAGCCTGTCTACATCTCCAACAGCTCATTTTACCTTTAGTTCAGTAGAGTTTGGCAATTCCAGGACTGAAATTATCCAAATGATTTTAGTGAAGGTGTATGGAGTTTAAAAACACAGTGGAGCACTTCCTGTATCACCACATGCCATCACAAGGTGGAACAGAGTGTTTTCAGTTTGAGAGAAGAACTCCTAAAACCTAAATATGCAAACATGTGTGAATGAAAAAAACACAACTCCAGGTCTGTTTGTGATGAGGAAACAACATAACATAGATCAGAAAACAGTGTAATATGGCTCCTTTAATATGTGATTATTCACATTAATCACAGGTTTCTAATCATGTCTGACATTCCCAGGAGTTTCCCAGGAGATTCCCATTCTCTGTTCTTATTCATTTTTATCATGTTATTTATGTATTTATTGCTATATTATGTTTTTTGCTTGTATTTGCTTTGGCTTGTTTCACAGTTTTGGATTGTACAGATCAAACTGAGAGACTGTAAATGTTTATATAATCCTTGAATGTAACTTCCATATGAGTCCTGTCGTTCCTGCGCCTCCTCTCTCTGTCCACTCCCTCTAACGCTCCTGTTACAGTGTGAGCGTGGATCAGCTTCCCCCCTCCACAGCCTCCACAGCTCAGATCCCTGCACGGCACAGATAACATGGTGAGTTTAAACAGACTTCTCAACATGTTTCAACCTTGAACGACCTCCTCCTCCTCTGGCGTTGTTTGACTTTTGCTATTTTCTTCACTTTATCCCAGGCAAAGTTCCTCACACAAGATCAGATCAATGGTAAGTGAAGAGAATTATGAGTTTGATATGATAAGCAAAACTGTAAGCCTGTAAAAAGGAATCTCTATGGGTCTAAAAGACAACTTGAATTCATAACTTTTACATTTTTGTCTGTCTGGTTTGCAGTTGCTTTAGCTTGCGAAAATACCAATGTATTTGCCAAAAGTAAATACATTTTTTTCATTCAATAGAAAAATATGTTACTTTGACACAAGACAATGTATTGAGACAAGTTAGAAACATCTTGGACCAGTCAAATACTCATAAACTAAACAAGTGTCTAAACTACTCAAAGGTTTGCATGTTTGGGCTGCTAGCTGCGACGTGTCAAGCTAAACACATCTCGCTAATTGTATCATCTGTCTAAAAGAAATGAACAGAACACTGAAGTCAAGATGAATGTTACTGAAGTACAAACATAGTCTATTCAAATGAAGAAATTCACAGCTCTACTATTTTCACATTTTAAATACTGCAGTAGTAGTAGTTGGTAGGAGGTAGTAGTTGGTGCAGCTGGTAGTAGTAGTAGTAGTAGTTGGTGGTGGTAGTAGGTAGTAGTTGGTAGTAGTAATAGTAGTTGGTGGTAGTAGGTAGTAGTTGGTTGTAGTAGTAGTAGTAGTATTTATTCTGATATAGAAAGCAGCAGGAGTGAGTTGGTGCCTTTGAACAAAGCACTTGTGTTCGTCGTGAGCAGATTAACACTGCTGACCTGATTAAACTCTGAGCTTCATTCAGGAGGTTCATTCTTTGGGTTTCACAGTATTTGGCAAAGCAGCAGTGATTAAAAGCCCATGTTTCTTTTCTAGAGTTTTGGGATGTTTTTGTGTTAGGGTCCTGCCCCGTCTCAAAAATGGTAATATGAATTAAATACAAATAACATTTGCACTCGTATAAAAGTAGCTTTAATTGTATCATAGTATTGCTCCTAAATAATAACAATACAATGAAACAGACTTATGAGGTGACACAAAAGATCAGAGGCACTCACACGACACGCAGTTATTTTGTATTTCTTATTTCGACAGCAAAGCATTTCCACTTGTGTCCTCATCAGGGCAGGTGCACACTGATTGGGTTCTGTGGGATCTGCTCAATCACCATGGAATTCAGGCTACTATGAAATACACGTCAAGGGCAAAAGAAAAAATCCATGTTCAAAATGTGGAAAAAGTGTGTATTTGACCACATGCTGATATCGATTTTAACCTGGTTTTAAGATTTGAGAAAATGATACCCCCAGCCGTAAGTTTTGGGACCCTGGGGACCACCAGGATGCCTGCATTCTGTGAACGTGCTGCTCTATTGGGACTTATAGAGACTTTCATGTGGGAAGCAGCAGAACCGTGTAAAGCTTTTGAAGATTATCCTGGGTTGAACTGCACCAGTGAACAGAAGCACTGGAG
The DNA here is from genome assembly GCA_000787095.1 of Periophthalmodon schlosseri. NCBI lineage: Eukaryota > Metazoa > Chordata > Actinopteri > Gobiiformes > Gobiidae > Periophthalmodon > Periophthalmodon schlosseri. The sequence continues at coordinate 4,685 of JACM01010967.1, forward strand.
TTATGTGCTCCTGTCCTTGTTCCTTTCGCTGAAGAATTTAGCAATTTTTGGAAACAATTCAGTTCAGTGAGTTATTGAGACATACAGCCATCAAAGCTTTGCAGTAGTGGATTCTTAATGATACATTCCTCAGCATGTTTGAGAGGAGGTTTCTGATTTTTAAATGATGGCATAATTTAAAGAAAGATTTACACATTTGGTTTAAGTGTGATTTAAAGGTCCTATATTACGCAAATAATATATATGTTAAAATGTTATCACCTCATGAAAAACATACCTGGAGCTGTGTTTTCTTTCATTCACACATGTTTGAAGGACCCTTTATTATTAGTCTGTCTACATCTCCAAAGCTCAAAATGCTCTGTTCCACCTTGTGATGTCATGTAGTGGTAGTTTTCATGTTAACAGCTACACTTTACCTTTAGTTCAGTAGAGACTGGCAATAGGCTCTTTGCACAACAGTTCCCAGCAACCTCACTGTTAGCGTCACTACTTCCTGTCCAGTTGTATCTATGAAGCTTTTGCAGAGTCACGCTAAAAAGAATAAATATTTAAAGATGAGGCAGTGACAGGGAGCTGCAGGTGGATGCCACTGACAACAAGCTAAAAACTCCACAAATAAAATAAATACTTCACTGAAGGACACTTCTGTGTTTAGGAAGAGACATGTTTGTGTCCTTAGGCTAACGCTAATGCTAATTTTGAGGCATAATAAATATTAAAACAAGGTGGAACTGTGTGTTTTTTTCTGTTTGAGAGAAGAACTCAGGGTTTGTGTGTTAAACAGGTGTGAATGAAACAAAACACAACTCCAGGTATATTTGTGAGAAAACAACATTGTAACATAGATCAGAAAATAGAGTAACATGGGCCCTTTAAAAGGACTTTGTGCAATGATGAATGAATTTGATTTCAAACATGCAAACTATAAACACAAGTCATCTCACAAATATTGACATCACAAGACCTGTCACAAGTCAAAATGAAAGGTGCTGTACTGAGGCTACAGATTTGCAAGTTTTAATGTGTAAAAATGAGTAGGAGGATGCAAAACTTAAATCCCATGCTCTTTCCTAATTAGAACTTTAAGTGCATTTGACAGATTCATACATTTTTCTTACTATGACTTGGTTTGGTGGTATAGTACCCGAGGTAAATATTCATCATCATTTTACATCAGCTAAGTGGCAGTTTGAGAAGAAAAGTAGAAAACAAAAAGTTGGAAAATACAGGAAGCAGCCGTGAGTTCTAAAACAGAATCCCTCTACCTTAAGTCTATCCGAAATACACAGACAGTTTACCACAAGGAAGCTGTTTTAAACCCTGATAAACAAAATAATGGTGTCATTTATCTTTATTTGTCAAATCATAACTATTGTGTAATTTTAGACAAGTTTTAGCCTTTGTTTACATTATGGTAACTGCTGCCCATGTCCATCCAGGAAGTAAAATTATGAACTTCGCCAAACCTACAAAACTAGAAAAAAAAAAAAAAACAGGTTCAAGGTTCAAATTTCAAGGTTACTTTATTGGTACCAACCGTAGACTGTATATATAAATGGACATAGCTAACCTGCTAGCCGCTGCGTTCCAAATAAGAAGTGGTCATGGGCGCTTCCTGCTCCATCGACTCTGGCTCCAATTCACTTTACATTGAAAAATTGTCACCCCTCTCTCTGTAACTGCTGCAGTGAGCCTCATCATTTTGGCATTGAAATGTTCATATTAACCCGCTCTACATGATCCTGGTGTTTTTTCCCGCTATTGTGTCCCTGATTCAAGATATAAGTATTAATAACAGATAAATCAGGCGCCTTCTTTCCCCAAGGTCGGTCCCGCTAGTGTTAGCAACAGGTTTGATTGACAGCGTTGCTAAGCACCCGCTCTGTCGTAAACCAGCGGGGTGGGCGGGCCTTACCTGCAACAGCCTCGCTCCAGATTGGCTCTTTCGTTGCTATGATGCCCGTCGGAATTCCAAACGTGGAACTTGACTCCCAATGCACCACTATAACTGCTAGCTTTGATGAGCTTCATTTGACTGGAGCTGAACGCTATGGGGGACATCACACTCACTTAGTCCACTTCTTTATACAGTTTACGGTACCAACAGGCACATTTTTTTGGCAGTGAGTCAGCTCATTCACTCATTCACACATATACACATCTTCATCTGAAAAAGTGACCGCAGTGCATAGTGCAGGCTAAAAGAACTAAACCCCATTAGAAACAATATATTAGGCAAGATTTTTTTGTAGAATTTAAAATATAATGAGGAGAAGAACTGATCCAAATGATTAATGTTCATTATGTTCATCATTCATCACTGACATCGTCCAGGGAGAGACTGTGAATTTACAAAAAGCGCCTTTGCTTTTTTTTGGCCAAGGATTGCAATTTCAGTTCTGTTTGGATTTAATACAGTTGTTTAACCCCGTCCAGGTTCTTATGTCCCTAAGACACATAGGAAAACTTAATAACTGCAGGCTAATCCCTGACTCCTGGTGGCTCTAACTGTCCCTACATGAGAACAAGATGACCTTAAACTGGAATAAAAGTTCAACAGCACTTCAAAACAATATATAACAACATCTGCAATCTGTACAATTTCTTAAAGCCATTACATTACATAGCTGCAGTTTTGACATGATTAACACAGTCTAAAGCGTGTGTTATGTTGTGGGCCTCTGGGTTCTGCTGGCTCTATATAATTGGATTTTTTCTGCCTTTTAAAGAGGATTATTCACCCCGGATTAGACTTTATGTATTTATTCTTATGCTTTAGTGATGCATTTGGGGTTTCTTGTTTAAGAACTGTAAAAAGTGTTTTGTGGTGGTGCGTGCGGTGTATCTAATACTGTATCTACATCTGGAGCTGTTGATGCTGTTGGTTTCAAGTTAAGTTAATTAAGATTAGTCTTAATTCCTCATACAGAACTTTAACACTCTGCATTTGAACCAGTCTTCAATACTACTGGGACGAAGTGTCAGGAGCAGTGGACAGATCTTGAGCTAGTCTTGGTCAGGAGGACTACCTTAGCTGGAGGATTTGACCTGTAGTGCATGTTTTGGGTTATTTGTTTTATTTTATAAGGAAGTCCCATTGAAATTGCATCTCATTGGGAGTCCTGAGTACATGGTTAAAACATGAAACATTTACAATTAATAAAATGCATAGGAGTGATGGGAGAAACCAGAGTGTCCAGAGGAAACTTGACTCAAACTCAGAACCATCTTGCTGTGAGGTGGCTTTAACAAGTGTCAGCTGCAAAGAGACGGGCTGCTAGATATTAAAAGTCAAGGGAGTGTTCTAGGCAGAATTCAAACTAGGGGAAGACTTACCTTTGAAAGTCACCTTAAAGGGCCTGTACCATATTTTTCCCATGTATTTGAGCAACATGTGTCTTCCCCCAGCAGAGATATATTATATAAACAGCTCTTGACGTCAAAATAAATCCTCTGTGTGCTATCTGCATCTAAATATGAAGCATTTTATTGTCCCATAATCAGGATGTGTGCGCTTACCGTGCTAGTTGTTGTTAGAATAACCATGAGGACAAAATTCCGCACTGGTCTCTGAAAGCTGTGAAAGGCACTCATAAACTCATCATGGTGAATAATTGGAATGCTCTGAATGCATAAGGCAAGTGAGGAATAACTTTGGACCATGGCAATTTGTCAAAAATGGTTTTAAGACAGTAAAAATCAGGTTTTGTTCTGTGAATGTGCGATTATGCGGAGCAGATTGGAGAGGTAAGGAGAAGCAAGATTGTAGATAGCCTTGAAATTGTACCTGAGAATTTGAAATGAATTTAATGGGGAGACAATTGGTGAAGGACATGGAGAGAAGTGAAGAGAAGGCAGGGATCTGGGATTTATGCAGCTGAATCTTGGACCAGTTGAGGATTATGGAGGGATTTGAGATGACACTCCAAAGTGAAATCGCAATTGAAATTTAATCTTAACAATTCTCAAAGGCTGTAATTTCTGAAGTACCAATTAATTTCCTCCACAAACAACAAAATATCCAGTCTTATCCTGCATGAAAATCAGCTAACCTTGTAGTTTAGATGTGAACAAACATGTTCTGAAATGGGATTCTCTTATTAGTTAGTGTGTTACTTCAGTCTTTTTGTCAATTTTTCTGGATGTGTTTAAATGTGAACTTTAAACAGAATCCTATTATTAAAACATAAACTGCAAATCTAATTTCAATGTTCGTTAAAAAAATCTCAAGATATTATTCCCAAACTTGATCAGTGACCACCTACCCCTTTGTTCTGGAAGTAACCCTAACCCTAAACCCTAACCCTATATAAATATTATTAAAAGTTTGAAAGCTTGGTCAGTGCTAATCAGCAGTAACTAATGACCACAAGACCTATACTTTTATTTAACACCTGTTTCTGAAATTGTATAAACCACTAAGTTATTAAAACATTTTGCAGAATTTTAAATATGCTTTTTGGACTTAAAACAACTGCTTTATATATAATAGTCAGCATATAGCTGATTAGCCTCGAAACTCTTATATTGTATTAGAATTTTTTTGAAAAGTCTATGGGAAAAATGAGAAAAATGTGTGAAATTTACCACAGTGGACTTTGAAGTGGACTGTTGAGCCCCAAATGAGAGCTTTAGGAGTGACTTACGATAGTCAAGATGAGAAGTGACAAGGCTGCTGACAAGGACACAAGCAGAGCGGCTGTGAGGCGCCGGCAGAGGCAGTGAAAGTTGTGTCGATAGAAATAGGCAGAGTAAGTGATGTGATGGATGTGTTTCTGAAGGGAGAGAGAGCTGATGAGACTCAGGAGAGAGGCATCGTAATCTCTGTCAAGCCTTTCAGAATGAAGACCTCACCTTCCAGTACAGCCTCTCACTCTTCTGAGTAAACATCACATACATCAGGCCTAATGGCCTGAATCTAACTGGAGCCACCTCTACCCTACAACAATACATAGAGAAGAAAAGCCCTAAGCAATAACACATCTATAAAAACAGGTAAAGTCTGTGATTCTCCAGAGTCGAGACGAAACAGCTTTTGAGACTCATTCTACAGTCTACATTTATGAGAGGTAAATATCTTTGTAGAGTAAGGTCTGAGCTGTGCAGAAATGCAAAGGAACAGATTCTGAATAAAAAAATAAAAAAGGCATATTTAATTATAGTCAACTCCATCAGACACACAGAAACACATAAAATTAGATTTATTATAATCCAACACAAATTTAACATGCAATCTATGTTGTAATAAGGGTCATGTGCCATTATATCCAAGTAAAGTATTTCTGAAAACTTAAATTTAAATTTTATTCTGCTGAGATATTTAAGTTTCAAAATATCTCAATATACAACTTTTTTTCCTATTTTAATGTCATAAAATACATTTCTGTAAATAATGAACACAAATCAGGCTGTAGATTTCAATGCTTTTTACTACTTAACCCACATAAACTGAATTACAATAATCAAGTTTCTTAAAAAAGGCAAAAACACCTAATAAATGCATGGATCTGATAGAGATAACAAAAAACAAATGTGAACACTGCTGAAAAGTGAATAAATGTGTTTGACTCCAGATAGAAACAGATGCTCCATGTTTAACACTGACTGTACTTCACAAAACTAATGCACCACCAAACTGCCTGTAGGAGAGGAAAGTCCTCTCTCCTCCACCCCCTGTATCTCACCTCCACCCTTTCACCTCCTCCTCCTCTCCAGGGATGCTCCAGTGTTTCTCTTCCCTTCTTTCCCCTCTCCTCTGCCCCTCCATGAATTTTTATTCTTAGTGATTTTACATATTTACTTTACCTTTGACCTTTTGAAGTGTCACAACAAGATTGTGACAATACTGTTTAAAGAGATGAAAAATGTAAAAATCTATTCTATTACACATTTTGGTTTGGAAAACTGGGAATTAAAGTTGATGGGTTTATCAAATCTGTCATACATTCAGCTTGATGTTATAAAATATGTTATTTATGCTATATGAATATATATGATATATGAATATATATGACACTTAAACCATAAAATGGCAGTTTGACCCATTTCTAAGCTCACAAACAATATTTTAATAGCACATTTAGGGGCTACAGGTGGATTTATCAACTCGGTCAGTGAGCAGACAACTCCGCCAGACATGAAATCTGATGAAGTAAAAAAAATGCATGTTTTTCCCTTGTTAAATATATATGGTACACTGCAGCTAGTTTGTTTTTGTTCCATCTGTGAGCTGCTCTAATGACCTCACTAAAGACTCCAGTACTGTTTGAATAAATGTGTCACAGTGGACTGACAGAGTTTACATTTTCCAGCTGTGACAGTAGGAATTTCAACATTGTTGGTCTTAAATATCAAAGTGTAAATGTGACCAGACTGTGTGAGGTAGTGCTGTGTTCAGCAGAGTAAGAGTAACAAATAGAGAGAGATTTAAATCATAATTTTACTGTCTGATTTAATGAGGTTTTTGAAAATATTTTTGAATAAATGGCTCCAGTAAACAGATCTCCCTTACATTTAACTTTATGAGTATGACGATTATGGTATTTAAAAAAAAAAAACTTTATCTACAAATTGCTGTGTTTTAGTGTTTTAGAGAAGACCAGTTTTGTCCCGACTCTCCAGAATCACAGATAGAAAAATACTCCTTAGAAAAGTGGAGTTTTATGCAAAATAGATTTTTGAGCTTTCTATTACTTTTTTCTCTCATCCCAAACATAAGCCTGAAGAGGGTTTAGATGTCATCCAGGCATGTTTGAGTAATTTAGTGATCTCTCCCAGGCCATACTCTCCTTACAATTAGCTGTAAGACTCTGTCCAATGCTCCGCCCACAAGCCCATGTCACCCATGCTCCCACATGACAATTCTCCATAAATATACAAAAACATCCCCCTTTGCTCTCCACTTAGCATGGAGAGCAAAGGGAGAGAGAGTCTGAGCATTCATTAATAAAAGGTAACATGGTGATCTAGATATGTTCTGTTTTAACAGTTAATACCCCAGAGAAGTAAAATACAGAACAGACAGCAATGTTACATTTAAAATAGCAAACGATGCCCATGGGCCATCGAGCCCAGGGCTGATTTTCAGACCAGGTCCCTTGTAAATACTGCCTTCTCCTTTGTGTATATAATGTGTGTATTATGTATGTTCTGTCTTGTTCAGTTTAATAAAAAAGATGATTAAAAACAGTATGACACCCAGACTCTTGACCTTATGGGATGTCGACACAATGCAGCTGTCAATGGAGAGGCAGGCCTGGACTAAAATGTGAATAAACTAGGACTACTACCAGGACTAAAGAACTGCAACCCTTTACTAGCCACCAATGGGCACTATAGAGCATACACTGGGAACCACCACTGAAAGAGACTGGACTGTTCAGAGTGTGTTTGCATGTACTTAGCAGGTTATATGAGAGTGTAATAGGGTGACCACATGCCCCTCTTCTGGTTGTCCTGTACACCCATAGTTGTACGTGGCGGGTAGCAGGTTAGCTATGTCCATTTATACATAATCTGTTGGCACTTATTGCTATTCCAATATCTGTGTTGCAATTCATAAAAAACTAAAATGTGTCGGTGTTATAGTAGCTATTATGTGTTATATTTGGGTCCGTCCCTCCACGTCCCACCACATTCAAACACTTGTCCTCTTTTCGTGTGTGCAGACTTTAAGGAGTGCTTCTCGCTGTACGACCGCCAGAGGAACGGCAGGATCCAGGCCTCAGACCTGATGCTGGTCATGAGGTGTTTGGGCTCCAGTCCCACCCCCAATGAAGTACACCGCCACCTGCTGATCCACAACATAGGTACAGCTCACATATGTTTACATGCACAATGAGGAAACAGTGACAGTAGGGCTAAACCATTTGGAAAAAAATATGTAATTGTGATTTTTTTGACAAACATTGCGACTGCAATTAGATTTGCAGTTTATGTTTTAATAGGACGGATGTTTTAACAGGATTGTGTTCAAAGTTCACATTTTAAACGCATCAAGAAGAACTGACCAATAGACTGAAATATGAACTGACAAACTAATACAAGAATTCCATTTCAGAAGATTTTTTACCATGTTTGGTACTTCAAAAATTGCACCTTTTATATTTTGCTAATTGTGTTCATTCAAATTGTGATTTTAATTAAATTTGGATTTGGAGCGTTAAGTCAGAGGTAAAGGACTTGCCCCAGTACAGATATATTGTATAAGCAGCTCTTGAAGTCAAAATAAGTCTGCTGCGTGCTGTCTGCATCTAATTAGAAATAATGGTATTGTCCAATAATCAAGATGTGCATGTTAGCATGCTAGTTTTTATCATTTTATTTCTGTGTTTTCTGTTTTTGAGTAGTATTCTCATGTTTATATATTGCCTGTACACTGGGACGTGAGTGTTCTGGTTGTTTGGAAAAATCAGATAATGAACAGATAGTGAACTTCTCCAATAACTTACTAGTTAAATCTTTTCTGTTGTAGTGTTGTCATGGTAATAAAATTTCAAATTTGATTTCGATACTAAAGAATAGACTTGATACTTAGCACTGATTCCGTTACCACAGTGATAATTAAAAACACTTAGACAGAATGTGTTTTTCTACATTAAATCATAGTACTTCTTTTATATTCCCATGTGGCCTTATATCTGTGTAATCCATTCATTAAATTCATGATGTCTTCTTTTGTAGATAACTTTGTGTGTTCTTTTTCAAAGGCAAAAAGGTTTTTTTGCTGTGACATGTTTGAGCGAGCATGTGTCACCTTCCTCAGAAGTGTCATCCGACTGCTGTGATGTGGCACTGATCGGCTGATCTTTAGGATGTGGCCACCCCCCCGATCTGACAGGTTTGCCTCAGGCCACACCCACTGGGAAAACTCCAAAATAATCAGAACAGGAGGACACAAATACAAATGCTGCATACAGGAGGCTATAGAAATCAGGAAACAGGAAACAACAACTCTAAACAGAGATGAAGAAGCATTTATGCTCCCACAAGTCTGTGACACACTTCTGCAGAGACCCCCGTGAGACGGGGGTGTGACCAGTCTGTCAGGTCAGAAAGGCCACACCCCGAAGATCAGCTAATCAGTGTCTCATCACAGCAGTCAGTGGGTGCTTCTGAGGAAGGTGACTGATGCTCACCCAAATATGTCAAGGTAAAAAAAAAAACTTTTTGTCTTTGTTCTGATGCAGCTCAAGATCATGCTACACCTGTTCAGAAAAGGTTCATTTGTGTCCTGTGAATGTGACTTTTTTAGTATTGATACATGCTCAAATGAGTATCTAGTTTCAATACTAGTTTTAATATCACTTAGTATCTGATTTTTGATACTTTTGACAGCCCTGTTTTGCTCTATATTTACTTCACAGTAGTCTTCTTTACACTGATTTTCCTTTGACACATCAAAAGTATCCACATGAAGGATTTTTTCTGGACACAATATTAGAACAGATTTTTTAGACAACAAAGCACAACCAGCACACTTTCATCCCACAGTGTAACAGCCAAGTTTCAGGCTGCTCTGGGTTAACGATCAATCCCATTCGGTGTTAATTAGATTGAGACTGCACAGAGCCGTCTGGTTTGGTCACAATGTGCTGCTAATACAAAGTTAGCATGATTATGTTTAAGATTTTACTCATAAATCTTGCCTAGTTTTTAAAATTTTGGTGAAGTTTATCATTTTACTTTCTGGTTAGACATGGGTAGCAGATGTGACAACTGCAACCTTGTAACCTTTGTTCTGTGAAATGTAGGTTTAAACTGACAGAAAATGGCTTCCTTTTGCTTAAATTGTCCCTGAATTTTAAAAGGAATTTTTGGCATTGATGACATGCAAACTGCCAGTTGACTGATATAAAACCACAAATATTTACCGCAGGTACTATCCCACCAAACCATGTAATAAGCACCTTAAAGCCACAATATGTAACTTTTTTTTTTTTTTTGCAAAGGGGTCTTGCATCTCCATAAGCCTGGCTCTTATTTGACCTGAAGGATGGCCTCTCCCTGCTTGTTTTCAATGGAAATGTTGTTCCTTGGCTAGAATATTCCACAGTATGGCATAACACTTACTATCTTCATGCAGAATGTTCCGTAGTATGGTTTTAACTCCCTATTTCCATTGTGATGTGCCACCTCTAGAAAGTTACGTACTGTATCTTGATGTAAATGTTGTGAATAGTGCTCTTCCTATTGTGATTAAGTTTATAAAGGGCCATTTTGTCAAACTAAACTAAAACCCCTGACTTAAAAACTATTATAATTGATTTTCAAAATGAATACCGCATTGTTTGCATTACCACAACCTATTTATATCTATTCCCCTGCTCCATATACAACAATACACGTTCCCTGACTGTCCCACCTCAGCATTAACCCAGATGCCCCTTATGAGGTAATGGTACTGACCTGCGCCTCAAGGACTCCACTCATGATTTACTTTTGTGGCGTTTTATGTGTTTTACATATCACATGTTTACACAGTCTGAGGGAGGGGGAACGACACTGCAGCGCCCCCTGTGCTCAGCTGTGGGAGTTGATTTATGAACTGTAACAACAAACAGGGAGAAGGAGGGCAGAGGAAAGACACACAAAGAGACAAGATGGTAAACGACAGGAGCGGAGGTGTGGGGCAGGCTTCAGGAGTGACACGACTGTTTAATGTGGTGGATTCAAGCTCTTTGCAGTTTTATGGACATATAAGAAGCAAAATACATGTTTAGCCCAAAACCTCAAAAAATCCACTGCATGATGTCATCAGGTGGTAATCCAGGAAGTGCTCCTCTGTGTTTTTAAAGTCCATACATCTTCACCAGACTGCAATTTTAGTGCTCAAATTGCCTTCACTATGCAGCTAACCAACTTGACTCAAACTAAAAAAACCAAAAAAAAAACAAAAACAAAAAAAAAACACTTCCTGATCTATTACCAATGTAACTTGGATTTCTAATATTTATTAATTAAGATTTATTAAAAAAAAAACCAAAAACCCAAAAAAAACAACCAAACAAAAACATTTTAAGCATTAGACCAGTTTCTCCTACTAATTTAATTTAAGTCCCACTTAAAGGAGCACTATGTAACTTTTCTGGTAGCGGGTCCGCCCCCTGCCTTGCATGTTCCACAGATGTTTTTATCCATGGGCTTCAAAATCCTGAAAAATTATAGGATAGTTGCCATAGCAATTAACAATTAACAAAATATTATGTCTTTTGATTGGAAAAAAGTCTTCAAAATGTGTCTGATAACAGGACGCAGAACCCCATCGATTGGCAAAAAGGTTATGCACTGACATTATTTTATTTGAATAATGCCCCTCCACATTCCGTCTGAGCGGCACTGAGGCAGAACTATGGGCAACACAACAGACTAAATGTGTTTTTTTGCTTTTTATTGTCTCATTTTTGTCCATGGAGCTGATGTTTTCACTCCACAATAATGATTTCCTCAACTCACGGACTCAGAAACATGTTATTTAAAGAGAGAAAGGTTTAGTGTGTGTCTGAGTCTGTATCAGTGATGACTGCGAGTGTAGCTGCACTGTCTCTGTTGACATATTGTGCTTGAGTCTAACATGTAGTTATAATCTATGACACCCATGGATCATTATGTTATAATTTGCACAACGACTAAAACTCTATAACGACTTAATAAAAGAAACAGGTCCACTGACTTGCGCATTAGAAAACTGCAGTGCCCATTTGTACCAAAATGACAACGCGACACTGCCGAATCCTATCACTGAACGGAGTGCGTACATCACAGTGGGCGTGTGCTGGTGGCGGTGAAAAGGGGGTTGATTGGCAATATGGCGTCTTGAAAATAAGTAATTAAAGATTGCTCAAACATGCACGAATCACTCCAAAAACAATTGCGAGAGGGTAAATGAGAAGGGGAAACAACTATAACACGGTTCAAAGCTCTGAAAAGTCCATTTTGCTAAATAGGTCTTTAACTATTTTTCTACTGGTTTTCTACTTGATTTTCTCATTTTAAGTGTGGTGCAAACTAAATATTTTGCAGAGTTGTAGACTTTTATATTTGTATTAAACTGTAGCAGCTCTTTCACATTTTATATTTAATGTTTTGAGCTTTTACAGAAGAAAATGTCATTACTCACCAGTGACATTCATATAACTTCGCTGCTCACTAATAAAGTTCCAAAGGTTGTGACGTCATCTGCATAACCTCTATAGCTTGTCTCAAAGAAGCTAGACACAGTTAATGGCATACTGTGGAGCATTTCAACGCTATAACATCTCCATGGAGACAAGCAGGTGGCAGACCCTCCATTAAAGTTACGCAGTGTAAGCTCATAGTTGGCGGGATTTACTCTTGTCTCTTCCCAAAGTTTTGTCAAGTTCCATTATAAAGGACTATTTAATTGAGCCTTTAGAATTTCAAACTTTGTAACCTAACATTTGTATTCCAGGCCTCATTCAGTCCAGACAACTATACAGGTCAAAAGAGCCATTCCCCTTGTTCGAACTTGTACTTAAGCTAATTTATAACTGTCAAACAGCTAACACGTCCCATAGCTTTAATAAATTCCTCTTTGCGTTTGGCTTGGGGGCAGTTTCTTAGCAAAGCCATTTTATCCATTAGCATATCCCTGGGTCATTTTTCTAATTCTATACAATGTGAATTAACGCCAAAGGGGAGCGCTTCTTTATTTGAATGGATATCGTCTCTGGCACGTAGAAAATGAAAGCACTCTTGTATAGCTTTTTGCAATGTGTTGTTTTAATAGTTCAGCGTGTCCTTATCTGAACACTGCAAGAATGTTCAAAAAGGAACAGGAATTTCAAATAGGAATTTCATTAACGAAGCTGTAGCTGGAATGACTAGAATGAAACTGGCCGTGGATGTGGTTGTTGTGTCGTTTGGTAAGACACTTCATTCACCATGTATATGAATGGGGTGTGTGAGTGTTTGGTGTTAGTCATATGTGTGATTTGTTTTAGCTTCCTGTTATAGGCAATATTTTGAGGACTTATCATCGTTTGAAGATAGGATGCTTTGTTTTAAATTGTTCTTTGCTATGGCTACAGTCCTAATTTGAGGATAGCTTTCCTAGCCTCCAGCAAGTGTCGGTATAACAAATGAATAATGGATGACCTCACACCTCCAAACTGGATTCAAGAAAGATTACTATTACTTTAAGTTAAAGGAGCACTAGGCAACTTTTTTATTTTTTTGCTTGTCCCTATGGAGATGTCACTTGGAATGTTTCATTAAACATTAAACCAGTATATATTGCATTTATTCAATTCCATGTGCTTTTACACGTTGCAAAAATCTGCATTCTGACAACAAGTAGAGTCACTTCTCCACAGATCTAACCTGTCACTTGCCTTAGGTCACCTGCTTGCCTACATGGAGATAGATGAGGTAATAGATAGTGTAATGATGTGATATTTTGTGTTTAGTTCTGAGTTGACACCTTTTGTTGTTAATGTAACTGCTTTTGTATGTGACTCTTGGTTGCTATGACGACAAGTTGATGTCAAGGTTCTATTGGTCAGTTACTGGTCTGTTTTGGAGACTGGCTCTAGTTGAGACTGCTGTTGTTTTACTCTTGTTTTGGCGTGGGTTACGGCCTATAGTAGCCCTTGTGTTAAAAAAAGAAACAACCAGAAGAAATTTGGCATGTTTCCTTACACCAGTACGCTAGTATATATCATTTTAAGGCCATACTGTGGAACATTCCAAAGCAATAACATCTCCTCGGAGACAAGCAGGTGGTGGACTTTCTATACCAGAAAAGTTGCACTGTTCATTTAAGGTCAGCATACGGAAATCCAAAGTTTTAGCTGGTCTCAGTTTGAATAGTTTTGCTTTTGTTTTTAATATTCCCCTTGTGTGCACAGCTCTTGTGTCTTGTCCCTCTAATACATTTCTAATCTCTTCTGAGCAGACTTTATGAAGCGAACATAATTAAGAGCACACGGATCTCACCGCTGCCGTGTTCGTTTTACATGTTTACTGATTACACCACAAACTGCTCTTCTGTTTGAACTACTAATTCGGAGCCACAACATTATCTTTGCTTTATTAGTGCCACTGGCTCCTCCCACGCTGACCTCATTTTATCAAACACACAAACACAGGCCTACAGCGTACTGTGGTGTGAAACTGTAGAGTCTATTCAGAGGGGAGTAGGGAAGCCAAACATGTACCCACTTCTGATTTGAGCACACAAGTCTGTTGTGATAATTACAGCAAGGTGAGCCCTAAGGTCGAATCAAACTAATGCCAAGCTCTGTTCATATTACAGGGGAAAAGGCTGATTAAATTCAAACATCCACTTTCCAAACAAGGTTAACTTACAACAACCATGCCATATACCTCATTAAAACTACTTTTTGCCTAATTAAATAATACGTTTAAGTTAGAGTTATGTAACTAAGATTTCCCTGCATGAAACCCCATATTTCTCTCAAAAAGTCTCTGGAGTGAATGAAACAAAACACAATTCTAAGTATGTTAATCTTCACTCTTAAAGGTACACTATGTAACTTTTCTGGTGAAGGGTCTGCCGCCTGCTCGTCTTCATGGAGAGGTTATTGCTTTGCCTGGAATGTTCCACAGTGTGACATTAAACTTATCTATCTCCATGAGGACAAGCACGTGATGCCACCAGGCCGAATTACAGGCCAGATCTGTATTGGGGTATTATTAACAAAAAAAAAAAAAAAAGAAAGAAAAAAACTGCAAGCTGGATAAATGTAATGCCATAGTGTGGAACATTCTAAAGCAGGTTGAAGAGTCCCCACCAGAAAAGTTACATGGAGCACCTTTAACAGCAGTATAATTAAGGGTTAAAATGGTGGATTTGGCAGAAAACAGGACTTGTTTAAAGCACTTTTAAGGACAAATATGTTCAAAGAATCACCAGCAGCTGCTCTCTACAAACTCTTTTAAAACATTTTATTGGACCTGAGCCTGAACTGTGCTGTGACACTAAAAGAATCTCTGTATTTATTTATTTTTTTCTCAGAGCGCGGAGGAGAGCTGGACTTCTCCACCTTCCTCACTGTCATGCACCGGCAGCTCCAGCAGGAGGCGCCAGAGGAGGAGATCCTGGAGGCGCTGAGGATGGCTGACAAAGAGCAGAAGGGTTACATCCTGGTGTCGGAGCTGCGGGCCAAGCTCACCTGTCTGGGGGAGAGACTCACGGACAGGGAGGGTGAGGAACCACACCACACACACAACACAACGCTGCACTTGGACCATCCCTTTAAGTCAGGGAGGGTGAGGAACCACAGATCTCGGACCCTGTTTATCTGTAGGTGACATTGGCTCCGCCCCACACATCTTATTGGCATTGCTGGGTTTAGATGACACCCTATAGACCAATAATATTTAAAGGGCCCATATTATGTTATTGTCTGACATATGTTATAATGTTTCCTCATCACAAACAGACCTGCAGTTGTGTTTTGTTTCATTCACACAAGTTTGACACACAAATCCTGCATATTTAGGCTGAGTTCTTCTCTCACACAAAAGGCACTCTGTTTCACCTTGTGATGTCATGTGCAGGAAGTGCTCCACTGTGTTTGTAAACTCCATACACCTTCACTAGAATCATTTGGATAATTTCAGCCCTGGAATTGCCAAACTCTACTGAACTAAAGGTCAAAGGTAGATGTTACCTTGAAATCTACCATTATGACATCACAAAGTGGAACAGAGCATTTTGAGCTTTGGAGATGTAGACAGACTAATAATAAAGGTTTACTCAAACATGTGTGAATGAAACAAAACACAACTCCAGGTATGTTTTTGAGGAGGTAACAACATTCTAACATGGCTTAAAACTGAACATTTTGTGTGACATGTGACCTTTAATTCAGATGGGGTGAGCTAAAATCAATATTGTTAAAATGCATTTTTTTTTTTATACAGTCAGTTCTTGGGTCTAGTCAGTAATAGAAATGTTCAATATTGGAGCATTTGCCTTTTGGGTATTTCATGGCAAAGTACAATTTAATCAGTAGTGAAAACTGGTTCTTGCCCCCATCTGGAAGTATGACATCATCATCTGAAAACCTTCATAATGTTATGCCATGACAACAGTTTACTACATATTTCAAGATGACTAGATTAAAAAAAAAATGTGTATGACAGAATACTGTATTCTGAATACATAGAATAGTTTCACATGGAGAGGCATTATATTATAGTGACAAATGTGGCACTGCATTAAAAGCAGCTTTATGTCTGTGGCACCATTTATTACACATTTATCTCACATTTATTTAAAGATCCTATATTACACAAACTTGACTCTTGTGAGATTTAAGCCATGTTATCATGCTGTTGCTTCCTCTAAAACATACCTGGAGTTGTGTTTTGTTTCATTCACACATGTTTGAGTAACTCTTTATTATTAGTCTGTTTACATCTCCAAAGCTCAGAACACTCTGAAGTGGTAGTTAACAGCTACATTTTACCTTTTATTCAGTAGAGTTTGGCAATTCCAGGGCTGAAATCATTCAAATGATTCTAGTGAAGGTGTATGGAGTTTAAAAACACAATGGAGCACTTCCTGTATTACCACCATGACATCAAAGGTGGAGTAGAGTGTTTTCCATTTGAGAGAAGAAGTAAATGCAGGGTTTGTGTGTTAAACATTTGTGAATGAATCAAAACACAACTCCAGGTCTGTTTGTGATGTGGAAACAACATTATAACATAGATCATAAAGTAACGTAATATGAGCCCTTTAAGTCCAGTGTTTCAGTCTTTCCATGATGAGTGTGTACACCATCTTCTTGTCTCATGATGATGTAATGCTTTGACTAGAATGTTCTGCAGTACGGCTTTTGGCACTGTGTCAGTTTTCTGTTGAAAGATTCTCCACCAGCTCTAGTCTCCGCTGAGTGTTATTCTTTTGCCTGTAATGTTCCACAGAACGACTTTAAACTTGCTCATATATTTGGAATTCGTTTCAAAGCGTTTTTATTGCTCAAAAAGACCTTGAAAAACATTCTGTCAGCGCGTGACCCAGCACACAGTAAGGATGTTTTTTATATATGTTTGAGCAATAAAAACAACTCTATTAATGTACCTTTATTTATACAAGGAGAGGCTTTTTCATGGGCGCCTTGTTCAAATAGAGAACAGTACAAATAAAACACGTTTGTACTGCATAGGTCCATTTAAAACATTAAAAACAGGAGCAGGTGTGATTATAAATGTTTATCACCACATTATTAAAGTGCATTAGTGGCACCAATCTATCCAGTTTTGCTTGTCCTTCAAATGTGTTCCATTTTTGAGAAGCAAAATAACCAAAAGCTTTTTTTCTCATTTCAGTTCTAGAGCGGCCAGTTTTAGAATTAGACAATCATGAGATCTTGGATTAAAAGTTCTTCTCCATCTCTGCTCTTCCCCTTCTCCCTAATGCTCCTCTCTATGTCTCTCTCCCTCCTCCTCCCTTCCTCTCACTCCCTCTCTTTTCCTCTCCTCTCTCCCTCAATCCCTCTCTCCTCCTTCTTCTCTCACACTCCCTCTCTCCTCCTCTCCCTGTCTCCTCCTCCTTCCTCTCACTCTCCCCCCCCTCTCCTCTTTCTCACTCCTCCTTCCTCTCACTCCCTCTCTCCTCCTCTCTATTGGTCAGTTTTTAGACGTAGACAATCACGAGATCTTGTATTAAAAGTTCTCGTATCAAAGTTCAACAAACAGGTGGTATATTGAGTCAGTCTATCGTCATAGTCACTTATAAATACATTTTATAAGTACATTTTATAAATACATTTATCCAGTGTTGTTCTTCTGACAGACAGCGATGGCCAACCTACTTTTCCACAGAGTGTAGGGTGATGGGTGATGTAATACCAAACACCACACTCATCACACTTGCTGCTTTGAAATGCATTTTTTGGCTCAGTGCAGACAGAACATGAGTTGGGTGAGTGTTTTAGAATATTGTATATGCTGCAATTATCTAAAGGAGCAGTATGTAACCTTCTGGAGGTGGCACATCCCCTGCACATGGAAACAGAAATGAAGATAGATACGTTTTATGCGACAATGTGGAACATTATTGCCAAAGAACAGCATTTCTATGGAAATAAACAGCAAGAGGCCCTCCTCCAGGCCAAATAAGAGTTTGTGGAGATGCAAGCCCACTCAGAGTAAGGATGCATGTTTTCCAGTGCAAAATACAGAAGTAAAATATATTTTTGTCTGTTTTTATGCTAAAAAGTTACGTACTGGAGCTTTAATTTATCTAACAGGGACAAGAGCTTATTTTGACCATATTATAGTTGTTTCCTCTTCTCATTTACCCTCTCAAAGGTGTATTTAGAGTGACTCATGCATGTTAGGGTAATCTTTATTCTTCTGTATTCAAGACGTCATTGCTGTAATCTGCCCGTTTTCACGGCCGCTGGTACACACCCACTGTGACGTACTTACTTCATTCTCCAATTTTAGTTTCTTAATCGGTGATACACATAGGATTTCAACGGCGTTGTGTAGTCATTTTGGCACAGTAAAAAAATAAATCCACTGCTCGCCAATGTGATCTGCAGCTATGTGACTTATACTGAACCACATTTGTTTTGTTCTCTTGTGTTCCAGTGGACGACCTGCTGAAGGAGGCAGGAGTGGGGGCTGATGGGAGAGTTTACTGTGAGCAGTTTGCCAAAGCTGTGGCTCGATCCTGCTCCAAGAAATGAACTGGACACAACATGGACTCATACATGTTTCACACTGTATAGTATTTATTTGTATCTATGTAATAAACAAGTCATGAACACAGACTCACAGCTTTCACATCATAATGGTAAATGGTCACATTTACATAGTGCTTTTCAAAGTGCTTACATCAAGAAACCACTCACCCATTCACACACTCACACACAAGTGTACACACTCAGAGCAAGGTGTGTTAAGTGTCTTGCACAAGGAAACAACAGCAGTATTCATCTGTGGGAGCTCGAATTGCACCGCCAACCAGTGGGCCAGTGGATCTGACCGCTCAACCAACGATGTTTTTTATGTTGGGGGTGGGATTTGAACGCCCAATCTTTGAATCAGGGGACTGAGCTGCAGCCGTAGACTATGATGAGGTCATACTGCCAGACAGAAGAAATTATGGGCATTTTTATACTCCACAAAACTTAGAGGTTATTTAATATTTCAAGCTTTTACAACATGGTAAGTACTTTTCTGTCCTCTGCATTTGACCCATCCTTCAATGTCGCTGGGGCAACCTGTCAGGAGCAGTGTGACCCATCTCCAGATCTTGAATTAGTCTTAGTCAGGACCATCTTAGCTGAAGCATTTGACCTATTGTGCATGTTTTTTGTGCCAGACTCAGGGAGAAACATGCAAACTCTGCACAGAAAGGTCTGGGTGTTGAACTTGGAACCTTCTTGCTGTGAAGTAGTGTTGTGCCCAATTTTGATACTAAGGAATAGACTTGATGCTCAATACCGATTCCGATACTACGATACCACGATGATAATGAAAAAAACTCTCTTTATTTAGACAGTAGATATTACCATCTGGTCAAAATAACAATGCCAATCTAAAACTAGACAATTCATGCAGACTCGCGAGTAAATACATATAAGGCATCAGGCCACATTCATATACGTTCATATAATGTGGTTGTAGCTGTGCCCAGTCCTCACAATTTTCAGTTCAGTTCAGCCAATTTGTCTTTTACAAGTTCCATTTTGACAGTATAAGATAATCATGACGACCCAAATAACTGCATACATTTTTCCATAGTGGAGCGGTTTATTTATTTGAATTAGGACAGTGCTAATCAGTGTGACAGCAATTAGCATTAGACAGCACCACACACATTACTTGACACATTGCGAACCATTAAATATATTAAGCCAACTAGACCACAAACACATGCAAACACATCTGAGACATTACAAAGAAAACGAGAACAGAGACCGTTTACATTAAAAGCATCAAACATTCCAACATTCATATTTATGGAAACGTGGACCAAAGCATTACTGGGCTACACATCTCCAGCTCTCTCCCTTCTGCCTGAGCCTTTGTGGAGGGCATCTTGCCAAATCAAACGTGCTTAATCTTGATCCGGTCATGTCTTATGCGGCTGTAACAGGAGCCTGACAGTTTAATGTTTGCGTGTGCGTTTGTCCTGGATTACAGCTCATTTACATAAAGCAGAGCCGTGTTGCCTTCAAGGACCTCGGGACGTTCGGGTCACCCTCCTGTTTTTCCAATCGGTACGAACAGGAAATGACATGTGTTTACAATGATAATGTACTCTATGGAACAGGTTTACTGAGCACATACGTCATCACATATGGAGAACACAGGTTGTTTAACTAGACTAGAATAGACTTTTATGTATGTCACTGATTTTTATATTTAAAGGAGACCTATTGTGCTTGTGTCTGCTGTATAGTTATAATCTATGACACCTGTGGATCATTATGTTATAATTTGTACATTTTAAATTGTAAAATTAATCTAAACGACTTAATAAAACAAACAAGTCCACTAAGTTCTATGTTAGAAAACGGCGGTGCCCATTAGGAGCTGACGTCGCTGTGAGCATCATCACAATAAAAAGCCGTGGGGCTGTCGGCCCCTCCTGTGGATAGCTGCACATCATGTTAGAGAGTAGTGGATTTTTTTTTCATTTGGACCAAAATGACCACACAACGCTGCGGAACCAAAATCAAAAATCTAAATCAATCAAAATCAAAAAGACTTTCCCCAAGGGGAAATTCAGATTGTAGGTCTCTTCAAATCTTCATCTACCATAAACCTCCTTATTGTACAGTCTTATGGCAGTCGGGCTGTGCTGCAGCTCGCTGATCTCAGACTCAAACTGTCTGCTCTCTGTTGTTGGTTCATGTTGTCCATCCTGTTGAGTGTCTGTTGCTCCACTACCTCAACCAGAGTCTCTAAACTACTTCCTATAGTTGAACCAGCCCTCTCTATTAGTTTTTCTAGTCTCCTAAGATCTCTTTTTCTGAGACTGCCGCATAAAAAACAGAGTTACCACCTGATAAAACATATGCAGCAGTTTATTGTTTACATTAGAAGACCTTAGAAGAGCTTTCTTAGAAAATATAGCCAGCTTTTGCCTTTCCTATAAAGGATTAAAAGAATAAAATGAATAAACAAATATGGCTGCTTACATGAGAATTAAAAAAAAAAAAAAAATTAAGAGAATAAAATGGAGAACAAAGTAAGTTCAAAGCAGTGGGCATATGCCGGTGGTGGTGAAAACGGGGATTGATCGGCAATATGGCATCTTGAAAATAAGTGATTAAAGATTGCTCAAACCTGCACAAATCACTCCAAATACAACTTTGAGAGGGTAAATGAGAAGGGGAAACAACTATAAAATGGTTAAAAGCTCTGAAAAGTACATTTTGCATAATAGGTCTGTTGTGCGTATAGTTTATGTATATAAGTGTGTAGAGTTTTGATGTTTTCCTGTGCACATAAAAAGTACAAAATCCTCCAGCTAAGCCTTCCTTAGCAAGTCCTGAACAAGCCTTCAAGATCTGGAGATGGGTCCCCCGGCGCTGCACTGCTTCAGACAGACTGAATTAGTGATAATAAAGTATGGGTCAAATGCAGAGGACATATTTCCCTATAAAAGGACAATGAAATATCCTTAGTGTACTGTTTTCCTACATTAAAATAAACGTAAATTCAAACTGGGGTGAAGCGAAGTTATTGCCTTAGATCCGCAACACACACACTGAGGAATCTCCCTGTGATTGACAGGTGGATTAGCCAATCAGACTCACACGGACCATCCATATCAAAACAAATATGGCTGCTTACAAGGAAAAAATAAAAGGAAAAAAAAATCACAAGGGGCTGAAAAACATGGCAGATTTCATCAGAATCAATGAGCAAAGCACTAAACTCTGGTAATCTGAGGTGAGAAAAATGTCATTTTATTCAAAATTATAGGTAACCAATGAGCTCCTTTGTTTTTCAGATTTGTTTGAAATAAACAATTCTGATTGTGCAAAAATGTTTAGTTCTAGCTTGAGAAGAGTTGTGGAGTGGTGACCAGACTGACATCCCTCTGTATAAAAAATATAGAAAGTTAATGATAGTCTCCACTAAGGAATGTTTTTATAGTGGAGACATTTCAATGCATTGTAACAAAACTCATTGGTATCAGCATTGGATCGATATTGTAATACTTGCTCATTGGTATTGCATTGAATCAGAAATCTCTGGTATCGACCCAACACCCAAGAAATCACACCTTTTTCACTTTCACTTCAGTCTTTCTTTTGATCTTAAGCAGTTTAAAGGCACTGTACCTGAGTTTGACTGTCTTAAAAACATGAAAAACTGACTTAGTTCATTTCAAACAGTTTGCAACGGTTCAAAGTTATTCCTCACTTACCTTATGCATTCTGAACATCCTAATTATTCACCATGATGAGTTTATGCCCTTTTCACAACTCTCAGAGACCAGAGTGGAGTTTTGCCATGACAGTAAAGATCACAAAACTTAGCATGCTAACACACACTTTCTGATTATCAGACAATAAACAACTTTCTCTCAGACAAGACTGAAGTCATAGTCT
>JACM01026063.1:0-22275 GCA_000787095.1 Periophthalmodon schlosseri
TGCAGGGTGTAAGATGCTGCAGGGCAAACATACATGGAGTGGCATAACCAAGAGTTGTGGACAGAAACATTTTTGCAGACCCCAAGGGTTAAGGTGGGAACCACCTCCAAAGGTAGTGGAGAATGATCGAGCCAAGATCCTGTGGGACTTTCAGATACAGACTGACAAAATGGTGATGGCGAACCAACCGGACATTGTGGTGGTGGATAAACAACAGAGCAAAGCCGTTGTGGTGGACACTGCAGTACCAAGTGATGGGAACATCAGGAAAAAGGGACATGAGAAACTAGAGAAATATGGGATGGAACCCTCCATGCATGGTCAGGAGCTTTTGTGTCTAATTCTGGCAGGGCATAGCTGATTACTGGCAGGACGTAGCTGTTTATTTCCTGGGTCTTGTTCTTGCCATTGAGCTGACTCATTAAGACTTGCCTTACTCGTTTGAGGTATTTCGCCGTGGCTGCTTCCCTTGTTCCCTCTTCAAGGTTGCCATATGCTTGTGGGATACCAAGGTACTTGTAACTGTCCTCAACGTCTGCTATTGTTCCTTCTGGGAGTGAGACCCCTTCTGTGTGGACTATCTTCCCTCTCTTTGTCACCATCTGGCTACACTTCTCAAGCCCGAATGACATTCCAATGTCTGTGCTGTAGATCCTGATGGTGTGGATCAGTGAGTCGATGTCTCACTCATTCTTAGCATGCAGCTTGATGTCATCCATGTAGAGGAGGTGACTGATGGTGGCCCCATTCCTGTATCCATAGCCAGTGTTGTTGATGATCGATGTGTGTGTGTTAGGTTTGTTAACATAAATTATGATATGGTCTATAAATGCAACTTAAACAATGGCAGACGCAAACAAGAATAGCCCCGTAACTATTCTTTTATTGTTTATTATTGCCTGTCAATCAAACAGCCTGCAGAAATGGACCAGGGCGCTCATCACTTTTGTCTTATACTATACTCTGATACAAAATAAGTTTCGGCACTATTCTGATGGATTGTCAAAATATCTTCTGACTATCATAATACTATTGTGAATAATTGAATTACATCTTTTGCCTACCCTGCTTAGAAACTGGTTAGCCTTAAATAGTGCTCAGAGAATCACTGTACTAAAATCCTTCAAACCTACGTGTGCTTTCAGGAGTTCAAGTTCTTGGGCCAGTGCCGTTCTCCCTCCGTGTCTCCCAGCAAACAGGCCTCTTCTGGGGCTGTGCCAGGCCAGGAGCTCAGCCTGTTCCAGCTCTACCTCCAGGGAGGAAACCCCTTTGAGATGCACATCGAGCAGAAGGACGAGGAGAGCGAGGACGTGCTAGCTTCTAACGGGGTATGTGTGCTTCGGAGGAATCGTGCCTTAGACCAGTGATTGTGGGAATTATAATGACTTTATTACATGTTAATTGCTTCTATAGAGTATAACATCTTTATTAATTAGAAAATATTCGTATTTTTCCTTATAAAGCCAGGTGTCCACTGCACGATTTTGGCCATCTGTAACGAAAGATTTCTCATCGTGGGGAAAACTGGGGAAATCTTGAGTTGTGGCTAAAAATTGTGACCCATAGGTCTCAGAGTGAGACCGGGACAAAGATCAAACGTTGATCTCTTTCCATTTCTCTTTTATTTACTAACTTTTACAAATGCAAAAACACTGCTAGCATGTAGCACTAGCCTCAGCTAACCTGTTACACCTCAGCTAAGCTATGATTACAGAGACGTTTCCACACAGAGCCTGGAGCCTGATATTTGCTACGGCAAACTTTGGTCTTTTCCACGACTGATCGTATGCACCATCGCACAGTGCGCCTGTGTGTTGCTGCACAACTTTATTATTAGCTGCAGACAGCACACAGCAGTCTTATTTTGTGAAAACGTGCTGCTTTTACAATATACTAAAATTTCTGACTTACAAAAAAAATTTTAAGTATATGTACAGTATTTATGCTTGTCACCATATTCCGGAAGTTACCGTGGGTGCCGCCATTTTCATTGGGGTTGTATTATTTTGCATGGGGATGCTGATCTCACAGCAAATAAGTTCTATATGGACTACAAAGCCATTAAAGCCTCTCAGAGAATTGGCGCAGTGTTGACTTGTTGGTCACATGAACATTGAACATTTTACACAAATCAACCTAATTTATATCAGATTTTAGCAGCGAAACCCTTCTCAAATTCTCTATTGAAATGAATGTGATTCCCCCTTAACCAGGAGTGCCTCCACAAAGAAAGTGCAAAATAAGAAAGGCAAAATAAGGTCAATAGATATTAATGATGGATAGATTCAAATATACTCCTCAATAACTATATGGTATTGTATTGTAGACAAAAAAAAAATTGTGCAGGCACCCAGGCTTTAGACAATAACTTCTCAGTTGGAAGAAGGATGTTAGGGTTGCCAACGTATCCATAGGTAAAATAGGGTTTGCTGGGAGAAAAAGTTTGACTACTGACCACAGGCTTAGACTATTGTAGCCACAGCTGCCCTGGGGTTAGATTGATGGCTATTATATGCGCCATCAACCCCCACCAATCACTCACACACACGCACACTACATTGAGGCTAGGCAGAGTGTCTTGCCCAAGGACACAACAACATAACAGTAGTTGCCCATGACAGTACTTAACAGGCCAACCCTAACTGGCTTCTGAGATCAGTCATTCTCTCAGTGGTATGAACCTAGATGGTATGGGTATTGGGTACTGTATTTACATTCATATTAAGACATTATTGAACTCTTATTATCAGTTATTATTATCAGTATTGATCTCAACAACAATATAAAACATCAATTCCAATTTAAAATGGGGACGTTTATTTTTTTTCATTGCATTGGCTGTCTTCCTGACAAACTTACATTGTGTTGTACTATTTTAAAGCATGTTCTTGTCTAAATGTAATTTATCAATTTTTTCCTACAAGCGGTTGGGACTTGGTGACTGTATGTTGTAAGATAAACCTTTATTTGTCTCACAATGGGGAAATTATCAATCAGTCAATCAATCAAGACCAGTAGGAGAATAAGAACACTCAATCGAGATCAAGATAAGATAAGGCTACAAAACGTGTACAATAAGTGTCTCTGACTGTGGTTATGAACAGTGCAGCATATGGACAAGAATAAATAGCAGGTAAAGTCACTTCAGTATATTATAGAATTTGTACAATAATTGGCTATGACAGTTTCTCTACAGTGCAGCATATATGGACTTATGTTATCTGTTGTGTTTATGCCGCAGTATGAGTCAGATGAGCTGGAGAAGAGCGTGTACCAGGAGTATGACAGTGACAGCGATGTCCCAGAGGAGCTAAAGCAGGACTATGTGGACGAGAAGACCGGGGACGCCCCACTCAAGAGGTGCACAGTTTAGATCGGCCTCCAAAAATGATCCAGAATCCAGCCCGGCCCAAGCCCGCACTTTTACTCTCTGAACCCTGCTTCGACCCTAATTTTTCTGTGCATGTCTGAGCCCGACCTTGACCCGCGCACTCAGAATTACGTTAAGTGACCAGAGTTTTTAAGTTCCATGTGGAGTTTTAGTGGCAGAATAGAGGTTATGCACTGACACCATTTTGTGGGGCAGAATTATGGACAGCATAACAGACAACGATTTGTCCAGTTATCTGTGTAGTCCCTCAGTAGTCCAGGTCTGATCCATAGCAAAAGACGAAGTCTAAATCTGTCAACTGGACAAATCGCTAGCAAAAGACGAAGTCTAAATCTGTCAACTGGACAAATCTATGATTCCATCCTCAGACCCAAAACAAATAGGAACAAAGAGAACAATAGGGGGTCGTTAAAGGTTGAATAGGTCGTTAGGCCGAAACTGGAGACAATAGCTGTTTACAGTTTCAGTGTAGTTAGCCCCCTATTCAACCTTTAACGACTCCCTGTTGTTCTCTTTGTTCCTATTTGTTTTGGATCTGAAGATGGAATCATAGATTTGTGAGAAATTGTGTCTTAGGACCCCATTCCTGTTTAAAGAAGGATTGTCTTTCCTAATAAAAATTGCTTCTTTAACTCCCCTCTCAAACCATTTCTTCTCTCTGGCTAAGATCTGTACCTCACTATCTTCAAAAGAGTGGTTAGTGGCTTTCAGATGGAGATGTACGGCGGACTGGGGTCCAGAGGAGCTCTCGCGACGGTGTTGGTACATTCTCTTATGGAGTGGCTGTTTTGTTTCAGACCCAAAACAAATAGGAACAAAGGAACAATAGGGGGTCGTTAAAGGTTGAATAGGTTCGTTAGGCCGAAACTGGAGACAATAGCTGTTTACAGTTTCAGTGTAGTTAACCCCCTCCCTTCAGGTAGATATAAGGCAGTGTCCACCAGCAATCTGACTAGAACTGAAGAAGCGGCTTGGATGAGCAGCGAAACGTCTTCACTCCTACAACGATTTGTCCAATTGACAGATTTAGACTTCGTCCTTTTTATGTCAAAATGAAAACTGAAAGTTGTTTCTCTGTTGTTGCTGTGACTGTGCAGACCTTCGCTAGCTTGTTGGCTAATGATAGGGGGAGATAAAGGACACTTCAACTCGCTCCACAACAAATCTCCTCAACACACAGAAACATGTTATTTAAAGAGAGAAAGGTTAAGTTCAGCTGTGTCTGCCCCCAAAGTCGGTATCAGTGACAAATGTGTGTCTGCTGTGTCCCTGTTATTTAACTGTTAACTAGTTTTGTATTTATAGTATGTTTCTTTTTTTCAGTCTTAATGTCAACTTTAAAATGT
Organism: Periophthalmodon schlosseri; assembly: GCA_000787095.1. Classification (NCBI taxonomy): domain Eukaryota; kingdom Metazoa; phylum Chordata; class Actinopteri; order Gobiiformes; family Gobiidae; genus Periophthalmodon; species Periophthalmodon schlosseri. The sequence continues at coordinate 4,738 of JACM01026063.1, forward strand.
TAATATATTAACACCACTAATACCTTTTAGACTTTGAATCGCCAATCTACAATGAGATTATTAGAACTCAGATGAGAACTTAAAGAGCTTGCCGCGCATGTTCGTACATGCTATGATATATAATATAGTAATATATAAAGACACTATATTCAGTGACGTGTCCATGTCCTGCTCCCTGTGAGAATGTTAATCCTCCATTACTGTGGGTCAAACAGTTTACTGACCCGCTGCTGTGACGCTGCTCCTCTCTCAATAACGGTCTGCAAATGGCTTCTGATTCTGTAATTACATGTGTCTGCGCTGGCTGTCAGAGCGCAGGATTAGTCTTGTTAACACAGATTAGAGACTTTACACTTTTCTCACGCATGCAACCTCTGCCCTCTGCACAGTGTCTCCCGTGAAACAATCCGGAGCAAGAAGAAATCGGACTACAACCTGAACAAGGCTAACGTGCCCATCCTGACCAACACCACGCTCAACGTCATCCGGCTGCTAGGTGAGTCTGCACGCGCTGCTATACACTACTCACTCACTTTAATATGGGCAGGAGAAACAACTTACTTCTCTTAGATTTTTGAAGATTTTGTTTAGGGGCAAGATCACATTTAAAGGACCAATATTATGCATTATGTGTATTGTTATTGACCTTTAAACATGCTCTTGAGTACCTTTGCTTTGGCATTTCATGTTGTAGAACTTAAAATCATGCCTATCTACAGACAATGACTGATTTTACGGCAGATATGCTAAGAATGACTTAATAATAATAATAATAATGCATTGTATTTATAAGCACCCAAGGACACTGAACAAGATAAAATTAGATAAAAAAAAAAAACCATATAAATACAATAAAACATAACAAAAAACTGATTGATAAAAGATGTGTGATTGGTTATAAGAGGTAGGACAGTCTGAACAGGTGAGTTTTGAGTCTGGATTTGAAGAGTGGAAGAGAGTCTAAGTTGCGGAGATCAGGAGGGAGAGAATTCCAAAGCTGGGGGGCAGAGCGGCTGAAAGCCCTGTTCCCCATGGTCACGAGTCGGGCAGAGGGTACAGTGAGCTGGAGAGAGGAGGAGGAGCGGAGAGTGCGGGCAGGAGCAGCAGTGTGGAAGAGGTCAGATATGTATGAAGGGGCTAGGTTGTGTATTGCTTTGAAGGTGGTAATTAGTATTTTGAAGTTAATTCTGCTTTGAAGTGGTAATTAGTATTTTGAAGTTAATTCTCTGTTTTATGGGGAGCCAGTGGAGTTGTTGTAGGACGGGGGTGATGTGGTGGATAGTGGGGGTCCATGTTGTGACCCGGGCTGCAGAGTTCTGAAGACTTACAATTATTTATGAATTTAACGTAACAATCTTGGGAAATTAGATACCAAATGTTCTCTGAGCATGCAAAGGGATGGGACTTGGGACACAAGATGTATTAAAGTCTGAATAAAACAAAATACAACGGCAGGTATGTTTTTGGTGAAGAAACAATGTTATATCATGGTTAAAAGCTCACAAAGGTCTAGTTTATATAATGATAAGCGTAAGGTATGGTACACTTTGTTCTCTGCATTTGACCCATCCTTCAATGCCTCTGCAGTGCAGTACTTAGGGACTCATCTCCATGATGATCTTGAGCTAGGCTTAGTCAGAACTATCTCAGCTAGCTAATATGTGTCCTGTGATAATAATAGTAGCTTGTGTATGTACTTGCCTGTCTAATGTATACACCAGAGCACAGTGGGTGAGTAGATGCTAAGTAGATGCTTAGGTAAGTGCTAAGTGTCTCTGTGCTAAGTGCAGTTTGCTTCTCCTCAGGGAAGTACATGCAGATGATGAACATCCTGAAGCCCATCGCGTTTGATGTCATCCACTGTGTGTCCCAGCTCTTTGACTACTACCTGTATGCCGTCTACACATTTTTCGGCTGCAACGACATGGTAGGTCCCCTCATGTACTAAAAGAGGCTAGGTCATCTCTGCTCTCAGGTTCAATTGATTACATTGTACTTTGCCATGAAATATCCAAACCTTATCATTATTTGTTCAGAATTGCCCCCACAAACTTGCCACATTCATCTTATAACTTCAGTTCTTTCAGCTGACATCAACCACATTTTTGGGGTTAAATAATAACACCACTTTAGCTCAGCAAAAAGTTAGAGGCAGGAGTGCTACTTGGATGTATAGAGTTTGTGCAAAATTGTCCTTTTGGTGCTCGTCAGTGTATGGACCAGTCTCAAATACAAAGTAAAAAAAAAAACTGAGGCACTCAGTTTTCATCAGGGCAAACTCCAGATGGCTGGCACAGAGCAGATTTAAAGTCATAGGTGTAGATGACATGGTCAAAGTGGGCTGGCACACAGTCACCTGGTACGTGATGGAACATGTAGGCTGAGCCTTGTTTAGTTCTCATCATGACATTTAAATTATACATACGTTCATGTTCATATCAATGTAAATAACAACTACATAATAGAAAAAAATGCAAAAGTGCTGTATAGAGAAAAAAAATACAAAAGTGCTGTACAATAAGGACGAATCTTAAAAACATTTATGAAATTATGCTGCATAAAAACGTAGGCATTGATTTATAATTATTTACATAAGTTTAAAGCATGTTGTTTTAGACGAAGGGGGAGTAATCTAACTCTCCACTGACGCCTGGAAACTGTGGAGCCTTAAGAGTATAGCTCCAGTAAGGCTCTCTCTGAAGAAGTTTTTTCAGGCTATCTCCTCCTCTTATTGTGTCTTGAATCTGTTTTATTCCACATTTTTTTAGGCTTTTACAACTACCACAATAAATAAAAACAATTTCCCTGATGAAGGCCGAAGGGTTGAAACGCATTGCGTGATTTTAACTTTATCTACGATGTGGTAATAAAGACTTTAAATTATTTTTTTACTTATTGAGTGCGTCATTTTTTTTCAACCACTTAAGTTCATTTGTGCTGACAGAGAAGACATTCAAAATGTTGCCAGTTTTTGTTTCATGGGCATAGGCCCAGTAATTACTGAGATAAACCAGGTCAACAAATCTGACACTTAAACGGCACATTCCACCATAGAATTCAGACCTGTCCTCCAGCTCATTTTAAACTAGAGGGATCCTACAGTGTTGTCATGTCACATGAATATGTTCTTATTTATTTATATAAAATATGATGGATCATTCATATGATGGACCTTGTTTGCACAGTACCAGACGTCTGTAGGTTAGCTGTAAATGTTGTTGGTTAAATCCAGGTGGTGAATTTTTATGCCAAGGCTTCTCCTTATGCCCCTCCTCACAGTTACTGTCCACTGTGCCCTGGTGCTTGACAGAGTTGGGAAAATTGTCTCTTTCTTGCTCAGCACCATGGTCTTGGAATAATTTACAAAAACATCTAAAATTAGAATCCATGGAGTCACTTGATAAGTTCAGGAAAAAAATTGTGGTGACTGAGAAATGTTTGTTTTTCTTAAAGCTGGGATTCCACTGCACGATTTTGTCCATCTGCGATGAATGATTTCCGATCATGGAGAAAATCTTGGGTCGTAGCTCTTCATCATCATCATCATCATCTTTATTTTTTCAGACTTTTCTGTCTCTCTTAGCGTGAGATAGGGACAAAGATCAAACCAAAGATGAGCTGGAACTGATATAAAGCGTGTCTGTGATCTGTGATCAATCTTTGTGGCCAACAGTCAGCACAAGAGCGCCTCAGTAACAGCACAAGGGCTCCTCAGTAACAGCACAAGAGCTCCTCAGTAACAACGCAAGAGCTCCTCAATAACACAAGAACTCCTCAGTAACACAAGAGCTCCTCAATAACAACACAAGAGCTCCTCAATAACAACAAAAGAGCTCCTCAGCAACAGCACAAGAGCTCCTCAATAACAACACAAGAACTCCCCAGTAACACAAGAGCTCCTCAGTAACAACACAAGAGCTCCTCGGTAACACAAGAGCTCCTCGGTAACAACACAAGAGCTCCTCAGTAACAGCACAAGAGCTCCTCAGTAACAGCACAAGAGCTCCTCAGTAACAGCACAAGAGCTCCTCGGTAACACAAGAGCTCTTCAGTAACAGCACAAGAGCTCCTCAGTAACAAGAGCTCTATCATGAGCAGGACCATCTCTCCCGATTCTTTTTCATTTTCTAACTTTAATATACGCGAAAACAGTTATCATGTAGCGCTAGTCTCAGCTAACATGTACACTTCCAGAGATGTTACCAAATGTAGCCTGGAGGCACATAGCCACGACTGATCGTGTGCACCATTGCAAAGTGTGCATGTGTGCTGTCGTACGATTGAAATTCCTCATCTCGTGTAGTGTGACATCCAACAATCTCATAAGATGAAAAATAATTGTGCAGTGGACACCATGCTTAACACAATACAATTATTTATATAATGTAACATTTTTGGGTTTCTCTGTACTGTCTTTATTGTTTTGGCTGCAACTTTGGCCAGGTCTCTATTGTAAAAAAAAAAAAAAAAAAAAAATGGGACTTGGTTAAATAAAAGTAAGATTAAAAAATATAAAAAAGGTTATGTATAAAATATAGTTATTATACATTTTCTACAGACAAGTTTTCTTTTACAGTTCATATTACAGTGTTTCTTCAAGTGAATTCAAAGCAGTCACAACAAAGCACATATATGAATGTCATATACATTGCAGTTGGATCTTTTTACAAATGGCTGTGCTCTCCTTGCCTCTCCGCTGTGGTAAATGCACACCCTCTCATTAGCGAGCTCCCTCACAGCTTCGGCTCTGAAAATGCTAATATTTCCCCTGCTCTGGAAATGCTAATGTTCCTTGTGAATGTTTGAAAGGGTTCATATGGTGGCAGGTCGCCCGGGGCACTGCTCTCTGTACCCTCTTCCCATTGAGATGGAGAAGTTTGACTTTCCCTTTTGCATTAATATTCTAGAGGTAAATAGTGGCACATTTAGAGAGGCCAGTGTATGGTGCTTAGCCAGCGCAGCATTCAGGCACCAGGCTGCCCTCAAAGAGCAGACCTTCACTTATTCACAAGTGCATGTTCTACATTTCATGAAACAATCTGAAGACATATTTATTTTAAGTATGTGTTAATATGTTTTTTTTTTTTTATTCAGATGACATCCCCAACATTCTTATGCCTTGTATAGAGATAGGCAATACATTGTAATAATAAAATAATATTATATATTGCAATATTATTGCGCCCTTAGAGATAGGGTGAGGAGCTCACCTCCCGGGGGAGGGGGGGCATATATTCAGATATGTTTATTTCTTTTAAATCTTAAATAATTCGTACCCTTTGGTAAGTGCTTGTGTTCCCCTGGTTGGGAAACACTCTTCTAAAACACAAACAGAACCTATTGGCAAATTGAATTCCTCCTGCTCTTCTCAGAAAGCAGCAGGTCAAGGTAACAGGTGGGTTGTTTTAGCAGGGTTTATCTGTCCACTGTCTGTCTCTGAGCTGAGTGGAGCACAGCGTGGGCTCATCTGAGTGTTTTAGAGGCTTTCCGTGACTTCCAACTGGGTCACAAACATAGCGGCAGCATAGAGAGACAGTTCTCCTACTCAAAGTTTAGAAAAACCCTTTTTTCCGATATTTATAAAACCAAATGTTAAGTGCTATCAAATGGGACACTATTATGACAAGGGGGAAAACAAAGAAGACTGAATGTAACATAGGAGAAGACGTGGAAGAAGTTGAAAAACAGCCTGAGCTAGCAGCTACAACGATATTATTATTATTATATTATATATTTATATTCTATTATTATTATTATTATATATTTTGTTTAGATTGTGATGTTGGTGTCCCTCAGGGGTCAATCCTTGGGCCAGTTTTATTCTCCCTTTTCATCGATAACTTACCAAATGCTTCTCCAAATGTATTCTCACAGATGTATGCAGATGATGCAATCATCTACACTCAAGCCAAAAACATTCAGGCAGGTGCTAACAACCTCACAGCTGCCTTATCATCTGTGCATAACTGGCTTAAGGACTCGTGCCTCTTGTTAAACACCACAAAAACAGTCTGTATGTACTTCTCAAAACGCCATACTGAACTAAGCCAATCAAATGTCTTTCTCAATGGAGTAGAACTTGATCTGGTCCCAGAATTTAAATATCTTGGAGTTATCCTAGACCCAACATTGTCTTTCAAAAGTCATGTAAAAAAGTGTCCCAAGTAATTCAATTCAATAATCAGAATTTTCGCCACATCCGGAATAACTTAACCATGAGTGCTGCTAAAACCTATTTCTGCTCTATGATTATCTCCCACATAGACTATTGTTTAACTACTTGGTCTCTTGCCTTCCCCACAACACTTAAAACCATTGAAAACCTCTATAAAAGAGGCCTAAAAATACTTGATAAAAAACCCATTTCCCACCACCACTGTCACATTCTGAAAAAGCATAGACTATTGGACTTTAACAACATGGTCAACCTTAAAAGAGCTTGCCTAATTTCTAAGGTCCTACACTCTCTCGCACCACCACCATTAAAGGAGTACATTAAATATAAAGATAATCTAGCAAGGACCACTCAAGCCACCACAAGAGGTGACCTACTGATCCCCCACAGACGGACCACCTTTGGTCAGAATGTACTATCTGGTGTGAACCTGTGGAATTGTCTCACAGTAACCCTGAGAGAATGTCCCACATACAGTTCTTTTAAAGCGCAAATGAAAAACTGGTTATGGTCAAACCAAACATGCACTCATCTATAGTGACAATATATCTGTGTAGTCCCTCAGTCGTCCAGGTCTGATCCATAGCATAAGACGAAGTCTAAATCTGTCAACTGGACAAATCGTTGTAGGAGTGAAGACGTTTCGCTGCTCATCCAAGCCGCTTCTTCAGTTCTAGTCAGATTGCTGGTGGACACTGCCTTATATCTACCTGAAGGGAGGGGGCTAACTACACTGAAACTGTAAACAGCTATTGTCTCCAGTTTCGGCCTAACGACCTATTCAACCTTTAACAACCCCCTATTGTTCTCTTTGTTCCTATTTGTTTTGGGTCTGAGAGATTGTGTCTCATTCCCATTCCTGTTTTAAACAGGAATGGGGGCCTGAGACACAATCTCTCACAAATCTATGATTCCATCCTCAGACCCATTTAGACTTCGCCTTTTGCTATAGTGACAATGTGATTTTAACTTTTCCACAGAGACATATTTGCATGTATTGGTAAAATATGAAGGGGGTGGGTATAAAATGTAAGTGTCTTGAATGGGTGGCCAAGCTGACGGAAATAATGGGGACTGTGTAATAAATGGAATGTGCAGTATTTTGTATGGTGCAATAATGGGAACTGTGCAATGAGTGGAATGTGCAACTATGGGAACTGTGCAATGAGTGTAGTGTGCAATTTTTATCTTGACCCTTTTGTGACCCAAGCCCTTGGGACAACGGATGGAAATTAGCCTTCAGCTATAATCCGTTGTGTTTACATTCATGTTGTATCATGTCTCTTCATTAACATGCATTATCCCAACCAAATAAATAAATATTAGCAGAGAGCCAACCAACTGAGCCAGTGGACAAGGGAATCGTACCTGAAAATATGTCAGACTTGCAGACTTGCAAAAAAGTGTAATAGCTAGGAAAATGAAGGATATGATGGGGGAGATAGGTATCAGAGATGTTTGGAGAGAGTTACATCCCACGACTACGGATTTTACAATTTACTTCTCTCCACATAATATTTACTCAAGAATTGACTACTTTCTGATGTACAGCAAAGATAGATATAGAGTGGAGAACTGTGAGATTTTCATGTATATGTGAATCTGCTTTTGACACCGGAGAAAAAGAAAACACTCTTGAGCCTTAATGTCAATATATTGAGAGGAGATATAAAAGAGGAACTGAAAATAGAACTTCAAAGATATTTGGAGGAAAATGATCCCTGTGCTATGGGATGTGTGCATAGTGGTGTTAAGAGGAAAGATAGTTTCCAAATCAGGTTTTTTCAAAACGGCAAAAAAACTTTTAAGTATTGCAATCATAATAAATATAAATAAATAATAAGAACACAAACAAAATCCTATCAGTGGCATATATCAAGATTTGCCAAAAAAAAGCTGAGAAAAATTAGACATATTCTGAAGAAATACAGGTAAAAGAAATTATGTTCATGAAACAAAGATAAGGGATGTCGTCAGGCTGAAGAAGGAGGCCTATCAAGCCTTGTTGGCTTGTGGGACTCCTGAGGCAGCTGACGAGTACCGGTGGGCCGAATGTGACGCAGCTTGTGCAGTCGCAGAGGCAAAAACTTGGGGTTGGGAGGAGTTTTTAGAGCCTCAAAGAGATTCTGGCAAAACGTCCAACGCCTCAGCAGGGGGAAGCAGTGCTTCACCAACACTGTTGGGGATGTTGTTGGCCGGTGGAAGGAATATTTTGAGGATCTCCTCAATCCCACCGTTACGTCTTCTGAGGAGGAAGCAGAGACCGAGGACCCGGAGGCAGACTCATCCATCACCCTGGCTGAAGTCACTGAGTTGGTTGGCAGACTCATCCATCACCCTGGCTGAAGTCACTGAGTTGGTTGGCAAGCTTGTGATGGCAAGGCTCCGGGGGTGAATGAGATCCGTCCCGAGTATCTTAAGTCTCTGGATGTTGTGAGGCTGTCTTGGCTTACAGGTTCTGGACCCCATTCTCCCGGGGAATGGGGTCCAGGGCCCTTTGCTAAGGGCTGTCCGGTCCCTGTATGACCGGAGCAGGAGCTGTGTTCACATTGGCGACAGTAAGTCAGGGCCAGGGCTGCCCTTTGTCTTTGGTTCTGTTCATTGTTTTTATGGACAGAATTTCTACGCGCAGCCAGGGGCCGGAGGGGGTCGAGTTCGGGAACCACAGGATCTCATCTCTGCTGTTTGCAGATGATGTTGTCCTGATGGCTTCATTGAGCCAGGACCTGCAGCAGGCACTGGGGCGGCGAAAAAGGTGGCTTGCCCTCTCCAGATGGTGAGTCCTTGCCTCAAGTGGAGGAGTTCAAGTATCTTGGAGTCTTTCACACGTGAGGAAATGATGGAGGATGAGATTGATAGGCAGATCAGTGCAGCGTCTGCAGTGATGCAGTCGCTATACCGGACTGTTGTGGTAAAGAAGGAGCTGAGTTGAAAGGCAAAGCTCTCGATTTACCGGTCAATCTATGTTCCTACCCTCACCTATGGTCATGAGCTTTGGGTAATGACCGAAAGGACAAGATCACGGATACAATCGGTCGAAATGAGTTTCCTTCCACAAGGTGCTGGACACTCGCTTAGAGATAGGGTGAGGAGCTTGGTTACATGGGAGGAACTTGGAGCAGAGCCGCTGCTCCTTGATGTTGAGAGGAGCCAGCTGAGGTGGCTCGGGCATCTATTCCAGATGCCTCCTGGACATGTGACATGCCCAGATCATGTCCCACCGGGAGGAGACCCCGGGGAAGACCCAGGACACGCTGGAGACATGTCTCTCAGCTGGGCTGGGAACGCCTTGAGGTTTCCCACCGGGAGGAGACCCCGGGGAAGACCCAGGACACGCTGGAGACATGTCTCTCAGCTGGCCTGGGAACGCCTTGAGGTCCCACTGGAGGAGCTGGAGGACATGTCTAGGGTGAGGGAAGTCTGGGAGTCCCTGCTTAGACTGCTGCCCACAGAAGCAGACAAAAATGGATGGATGGATGAAACAAAAATTTTACAAAATTCGAGGGAAATCAACAATGGCTTATAAGTTAAAAAGGGAAAATGCAAGAAATAGTATTTATAGGATCAGTCTAAAGAAGTGAAATATAAAACTGAGTGTTACAGAAATTCGACTTCCATGGGACAATAATTAGGACAATACAAGCGTTGTACTCTGCACCAAAAGCTAGAATTAAGTTTAATGGGGGGTTTATCTGATAATAATGTACTAAAAAGAGGATGCAGACAGGGATATTCAGTGAGCCCCCTTTTGTTTGCATTATTTCATGAGACCCCTACCCTGTCAATAAAACAAAATGAGAATATACAGGGTACTGTAGCTATGGAGGGAGGGATGCAAAAACTCTATTTGCAGATAATGTTTTGATATATTTGTCTAATCCTAATACTTCCTTGCCAGCACTCATGTTAGAATGTAGTGATTTTGGACAACTATCTGGCTACAAAATAAATTCCAATAACACAAATCCTAACAGCCCAGCAGACAAAATGTATATGGAATTGCTTGGAATCTGAAGTCAATAAAATATCTTGGTGTAAATTTGACAAAAGGTTTGAGCCAATAAAAAAAACAGCTAATTATGACTTGTTAATAATCAAAATAAAGGAGGATGTAGAGAGGTGGAATTCTATTAATTTTATGACAATTTTGTCAAGAGTGAAGGTAATCAAAATCAATATTCTCCCTTGATTATGGTACCCTTTTTAGAATTTACCAGTGAATATCCAGAGTAAAGAATTCATCGAATGGGATACATTTATTCCAAGGAATATATTTGGCAGTGGAGAAGACCGAGACTAAAATATAGAACACTACAGTTGGCCAAACGGAAGGGTAAGGTTACCATGCTTACAATTACAAAACAGCACAAATAAAACGCTTGTTAACTTGTGTAATCCCTCATATTCTGCTAGATGGAAGAAAATGGAAATCAGTAGATTATGGGGGATTCCAGTTCAAGCGCTAACTAGGGATAGTACATTTCATAGTAAACAATTGAGTCATGAAATAAATCCATAGCTTGAAGTTTCTTTGAAAGTGTGGTTTGACATTGTTACAAAGAATGACTTGATAGTATCATGTAAGCTGCTAAAATGGGTTGGATATAATACTGAAAATAGATTTCACAAGATCAAAGAATAATTTGGCTTGGCAAATCAAGATTTCTATGGTTTCTTGCAATTAAGGCACTATTTAGAGCATGGCATTGCAAAGGAAAATTATGCAGTGGACTCAGAAATTATTAACATGTTTATTTTGGCATCAGTCCAAGCTTAAAATAAAAAAAAAAAAAAAAAAGATTTCAAAGATGCACACAGGATTAGAAAGTTTAAAAAACACAATATATAAAACGGAAATGGGAAGTTGAAGCAAATATTAATTTGACAGAGGAGGAATGGGATGAGACTAATCAAGATACATGGAAAACAACGTCATCATTATTGAGAGAGATTTTTTAGAACTCCAGTATTAAGAAAAATTGTATATTCTGTAGTACAGAACTGTATATTCTGTCCTGCAAAATCAATGGAAAAAAAGAGGTTTTTCGCTCTGACAGGCCGACTAATGGACAAGTCCATGGCTGCAGCATCAGGGAGGGAGCTTTAGGAGGACCAAACCAGTCTGAGAGGGGATCATTACTCTGCCACGCAGTGTAGCTGTCACTGAATACAGCAGACACTGAAAAATAAAGAAATGTTTCTTTTTGGGTATGCATTTTGTTTGGGGAAACTGATTTAACCAAGAAGTCATATCACCCAGCCCCCGTCTTAAAGGTCCTATATTACACATTCTTGTGAGCTTGAAACCATGTTATAACCTCCTCAAAACCATACCTGGAGTTGTGTTTTGTTTCATTCACATGTTTGAGTACTCCTGGATTATTAGTCTGTCTACATCTCCAAAGATCAAAATGCTCTGTTCCACCTTGTGATGTCGTGTAGTGGTAGTTTTCAAGTTAACAGCCACTTCCTGTATTACCACATGATATCACAAGGTGGAAGGTTTATTTTTTTATTTTTTTTTTTATTTTTTTCCCATTTGTGAGAAGAACACAGCCTAAATATGCAAAGATTGTGTGTTAAATATGCGTGAATGAAGCAAAACACAATGAGGAAACAACATTAGAACATAGATCAGAAAATGGTGTAATACGGGCCCTTTAAGTGTTTAAGAAGGGACACAAACCACAGTAGAGGGGTCTGTACTCCCCGCAGCACCTGTGTGGCTGCTCTGTCCCATGTGTCTAATGTGTGTCATGTGTGTAAACATGTGTACGTGTGTGTGCAGTACGAGGCGTCGGGGCTTGGCCTGATCAGTAGCAGACTGCGAAGCACGTTGAACCGGATCCAGGAGAGCCTCATTGATATGGTGAGTCTGTTCTCTCACATTTTCTGTTATTTTGTGTCGGGTTACCTTACCCTGTCCCTGGCCATGTGAGCACATCCACGGACCTCAGCAGCCCTCAGTGGCCTATGGCTGCCGGGTCCATTATGAGGCCATTATGGTGGGCTCTGGATGGACCAGACCCTCCATTAGCACCCCCAATTACCCTGCTCACTAATGCTGTAACAATTACTGGACAATTATACTGGACATGTGGAGCAGGCTCCCTTTGCAAACACCGGTGCACAAAATGCTCTGGTCTAAAAAGAAGGTATCATCTACAATGCTGGAGAAACTTCTGGAGCATTATATATTGTTATCCTCGTAGGATAATTGCCTAGTGACCCAAGTAATTTTTCAATGTTTTCAGGAAAATACAAAAATAAACTGCCTATGTCAATAAGCGGTTTGGAGCTGTTTGTGTTTTTAATAATTTAAACTTTGCAGCTGATGTTAGCAACATTCCCAGGGGTGTGATGTTAACTGAAGGGTTAGACTATATCTGAAGCTCTGTTACTAAAGTTAGACTATAATCTGAGCTTTGTTTTAACACAATCTGACCTGAAAGAGCTGACTTAGTTGGAACTACAACAGCTGAGCCTTTGTGCTGTTAAACAAGTCTCTCAAATAATATTACAGTCCCAATTATGCTAGCATTAGCCAACAGTTTTGTTCAGTTAGTCACTCTCACCTTTTTGTTAAAAATCAAACTCTATTCCGAAATGGGTCTAGCCCACAGAGCTGCTCCCATCGTCCAGCAACCAAGAGATGCCGCTAATGATAACATGCTAACACCACGCACCATGCATTACGCAAATGGATCAATTAAAAAGATGGGATGAAATATGCCTTCTTAAATTTGGGTTTCTGTATTGACAAAGGTATATTAGGTCAGTTTATAAAGAAAGACATCTGTCTTTGCAAAAAGATTGTTTATTATACAATCAGAAGGAACTTCAGGAAATACTTTGTCAATAATAATCAAACATTAAACCCATTGCAGACACAAGAATAGGTTCTTCAAAAACAACTCAAATTGTGTTACCTTTTTAACTGAAGCATGTCAAAATTCCAAACAAATTATCTTTGCATAATGTGATCAGGTGGAGTACCACTGCTTAAATGTGGTACAACATTCTTTTAGTACATGTAATTAGTCATTATCAAAAGAAACATCAAATAATTGTCACATCTCACTAGGGCTGGAATTATTAAATGAGTAAATCGAGTAATTTGATTACTAAAAAGCTTCAGTCCTTACTGTCTTACAGTTTTTACTGTCTGGATGATTTGTTTAATTATTATAATTCGTTAAAACCACGTGAAACTGAAGTGCACTGGGCAAACCATTGCAGCGCTTGTTTCCGTGCAGAGCATGTTTTTGCATGGAGCCTGCACAGCTCCGACTGCACAACACTGAACAGAGCAGGGCATTTTAGATTCATGAGTGAGTTTAGGGAGTGGAGTGCATGGAGGAGCATAAGATGAAAACAAACCAGTTCAATAAAACACGCCGTCGAGAGGCACATGCATGAATACTTCTATGAGCACATGGAGCTAGCGCTGCAAAATGCCTCAATCTCAGCGCAGAAAGCAGAGCGCAAAGCACAACACGGCAGGATAAACACATGTAGATGTTTAACTCTTATCTTAGCTGAAGTAATGGGACATAAAACTTTATTCTCTATGAAATAAATTCATTTTAATTTAATAATAACTGTAACTGTAGTTCACATTTAATGTGCCCTGTTTACAATACAGTCTATTAACAAGTAAACTGGTAAAGTATTCAAGGGACGTTTTGACCTGGTCTATAGTAGAAGTGAAATGTGTGTTTTGGACACATATCAATGTGTTTATCGAAGGATAAATTATTTCAAGTTATTTCAAGCTGAAAAATGACTTATTTTATTTAACTATGAACCATAACTTTAAAAAAACAACAGTTAATATGCTTTTAATGATATAAAATGGAAGGTAAAAGTAAATAATCGATAGATTACTCGATTACTACTTTATTACTTTTGTTTTGATCTTTAAAATTTTCAGTTCTGTCTCACTCACTTGAAAATGTTAAGATCATATAAAATCAATTTTTTGTAACTGTAACTGGAAAATGATCATGTTCTACTTCCTCAATGATAAAGCCGTGTAGGTGTTCTTCACCTAAGATCAAAATTAACTATCATTATTCTACCTTCGACAGCTGTAGATAATTTTATTTTATTTTTTTTCTTCTTAAACTTTACGGACAGATTGCTCTCATTGGACAGTGGAAACATGACGCAATACACTTGGACCACTTGGTATGATGAATCCCTTGTCTTCCAGAAGAGGAGGACCAAGAGAAGATTATGAATCTTCTCAGCCAGCGCTTGCTTAAACACTGAAGACATAGTGGCATAATAATAACTGGTTGAAAGTCCTGTTTTGCAAAGTCAAAACCTGTAATGGCATACACATTAAGTTACAAAACTAGCCCAACAGTTAAGTTCACAATGCATAGTCTTAATACATTTGGATCCGCTGGCCATTTATATAAACATAAACTGCTTAATTAACACAGGAATCCCACACATATGAGAAATGCTTATTTTCACTATTTAAATTTTGATTTCAATTTGATCATGATTCTTTATAATTGCAGTCCTTATTAATACAACATGTTTTCAATAGACCATGCAACATGCCCCATACCTAATCAGTGGCAGTTGTCTACATTTCTTTGGAGAAGTAGGCTGGTCAGCACTCCTCCAGCGTAGTGTTAGGGTCCCCTTTTTGTCATCTGCATTTGACCCACTTCATGAATCATATGCATCTTATCAGCCAATAGTTCTTTTCCCTCATACAGGAGGCTGCAGATGAGAAAAGAAAATTCATATTAAACATTTCAAGCAGTTTTCTCATTATTATACTCTTAGGTATGATAGGCATAACAGATAGACACAGGTATCTGGTACATCACTGGCTGTGGTTACACGCACACTCAAAATCGGATTATTATAAGATTTTCTTGATTATTAAAATGACATATAAAACAGTAAAATCACCTGATTTCTTTCTCATCATTCAGATAAGAATTAGCAATTTACATGCAATTTAAATGATCTTACAGGTCTCCAGATCTGATAATCAGATTTTGGTGTGCATGTGAACAAAGCAAATGTGTCAGTACAAAAGTTAAATTGCAAATGTTAAATTACAGTATTAGTATTAGTATTTTAAAAAGCAGAAACACCCAGAATTGAATGCATCAATTGTAGGCTTATATTACATGATTTATGAATAAATATTAGTTTAGACATAATTAAACTGTGCTTTTTGAGACAAATAAATGAAAAAAAAAAAGCATGTTATCCTACCTCCGAGCTACACTGACGTAAGTGTGTAGTCTCCATGTCCATGAAAACGTGGTTGTTTCCTCCTCGTAGCTTTATTAAGTACTCCTTGGGCTTCTTTTCCCCTAATAGTAAAAACATAGTGTTTGTTGGCAATCTGTCCAAATATGAAAATATTTATGTGGACTTTTCACCATGTTAACTGCAGATTACTTGCTAAACTTTTAGTTCAAATCTTTGAGGCTCATGCAGTAAAAAAAAAAACCCAACAACTTCTTTGACAGTTTTGAGGGCTTTATGCCCTTATTTTATGACTGCACTCATGTTGGTTATCATTTCGTGACGTTAAAAGTGTGTACTCGCATATTTTCTCCTGTTGTGCCACCTGGCTCTGAACCGTATGTCCATGTGTGCAGACAAGAAAACACGTGTGTCATGCAAACATGTTTCACAAAACAACGCAGAAGGGCCGTGTCGCGGTATATATTCACAATATACAGTGGCTGCTTTGAGGTAGTGTCACTCAGAATGCATTTCATCATCAAGGAGCAGCCACGGTGCTGTGGGTTCCCCTTTCCCTCTGTGTTGCAGAAAGCATATATGAAACCCATGAATATGACTTATCTGAAGCATATTGTTAATAATAAGGAAAATAACAAAATAAAACAAACCATATTTACAATGTGGTAAGAAGAATTAATGTAGACCTGTATGAAACATTAGCAGCACATAGGAAGTCTATAATTAAATTATATTGAGCATTTGAGCAGGCTACAACCCAATACTGTTACTTCATATTTGTAAATGTCATATTTTTAAATTTTTATATTGATTATATGGTCTGCTTTAGTCACATTTGGGCCTATAAACTAAAACAAACTAAATAATAAAAAAAGAAAATTACATTTCAAAAATCTGGTTAATTTAAAATATATTATCGGTTTTATTTTATCGGTTATCGATGATACACACACAGATACACACACATATCTTATCGGTTATCGTATCAGTTGAAAATTCCATTATCGTGCATCACTATGATCAGTAAGTTATACGCAGTGCAATGTATTGTGTAATAGTACTATTACATTACAAACTTCATTTTTTTATTGTGGCATGGACATGGTGAGTTAAGGGCAGAGTGCCTAAATCTCACAACCACTCTGCTCTCTGATCTAACAGCAGTATTTTGCAGTGGAAAGGAAGTCCATGTGACAGTGTGATTTATTTAATCACACCATTTAGCCAATCACACAATTACGATGTACACCCCACAGACACACTGATGCCTGTCTGGGCCTGCCATCAGCCTGTAAAGTGACAAAGTGATGTTCATATAAACCTGCTCTGTATCCTGGTATCTCACTATGTTGTCCGTAAATTAAGATATGAACATTAATAACCAACAAATCTGGTGCCTGCTTTTTCCGAGGTCACTTTCACTAGTGTTGGTAACAAGTTGATCGGCAGCCTCGTTGCTCAGTGCCTACACCGCTGGTTTGGCAAGGGGCATGTACCTTCAACAGCCTCGCTCCTGATTGGCTCTTTAATTTTGCACTCAGATTTCCAAATATGGTCCCTGGTTGCAGATTAGCCGCTATAACTCCTAGCCTTGATGAGTTTCATTTGGTTGCAACCAAATGAAACTCATCAACGACTACGACCACGACCACATCTATTATACAGCCTATGGTGCACCTCAGTAGGCAAGGCAAGTTTATTTGTATAGCACAATTCGTACACAAAGTAATTCAGAGTGATTTACAGAAGAAGAAAGACTTTAAAATCACAATACAACAAATCAAAACATAAATAA
This sequence comes from Periophthalmodon schlosseri, assembly GCA_000787095.1. Taxonomy (NCBI): domain Eukaryota; kingdom Metazoa; phylum Chordata; class Actinopteri; order Gobiiformes; family Gobiidae; genus Periophthalmodon; species Periophthalmodon schlosseri. Next base: position 21,951 of record JACM01026063.1, read on the forward strand.
TCATAAGTAATCATCATAAAATGAACATTAAAAGAGAAGATTAAAAGAGAAGAGTGCAGAATAAAAACCATTCAGTCATATGCACATCTAAACAGAACCGTTTTGAGCCTGGATTTAAACATTGTCAAAGTAGAGGCCTGTCTTGCATCTTCAGGAAGACTGTTCCAGGTTTTAGCTGCATAAAACTGAAACGCTGATTCCCTATGTTTAGTCCTGACTCTGGGCACCAGCAGTCAGCCAGTCCCTGAAGTCCTCAGAGTGCGAGATGGTTCATATGGCACTAACATGTCATGTTAAGCAGGCCATGGAGAGACTTGTACACAAG
>KN484750.1:2387-25789 GCA_000787095.1 Periophthalmodon schlosseri
GTACATCTGTCTCATCAGGCAGGTGTTTAAGTATCTGCTCCTGGGGATTTGAAAGTGTGAAAGAGAGAGAGGGCTGGAGATACTCACTGTAGCAAACACAACGTTGACTGCGACCTGTCTCTGCAGTTTAGTGGAAGGCAAAAACATCTGTAGCTATAATAATAATGGTAATGATGATGATAGTGATGATAATGATGATGAAAAATAACAATAAATAATAATAAAAGAGGTGGCTATTGAATACTCCAAAGCATCATTCAGAGTAGAAGAGGTAGGGCCAGGTGATGTAGTATAAAAAAAATAGTCAAAATGTTTTCCTCATTTTGATCAACCACAATTTTTGGTTCAATTAAAATTTTTACTTAAAAAAATAGAACTAAAAACGCCTCATCTACATGTTAATTGCGTTACGTATTATTAGATTTAGTAACATTTGTAGATCAGTGAGTACAGTCTGGAAACAAAATGACCTCTCCATCAACAGGACCTCAGGAGGAACAGCAGCATCTTTGAGGATAGTGAGGTCTGAATTTTGGCAAATTTTGGTTTGATCAAAGGTTCAAGAGGTTATCTCTTTCAAAATATATTCACTGGAGTAGAAATGGGAAACAAAAAAAGCAGAGGACAAGAGGCACTATGTAAATGTCATTAATTATACCTTAAGTTTTATTTAAGTCAATGGAATTTAACACAATCTAATTTCTTCCTCCAAACTCTGAACTCTGCTCCAAACATGACTGTACTCCCACAAGATTCACTGTAGACCTCAAAAAAAAAGCCCCGTCACGATAATACATTTTCAAGTGCAATATATTGCTAAAGTAAACGATAATATTGAAACCAAACCATAAAGCAGAATTATCACAAAAAAGTATTCTAAATGTACAAAAAAAAAAAAAAAAAAAAACCAGCCACAAATACTAAAAATCCAATGGACAAGACAGATGACATGAGCACGTATGAATCACAGTGCACAAAGCAATACTTAAGTTGATATAGTAGTTACCGTGACAGGCCTAGCCCCAAGCACATAACTGATAACCTAAAACTACTGAGTCTTGATTAATATGCAATGAGTAGCATAGCCTTATAAGCAGAATAGAAAGCTATGGGACATTCACGTTTTTTAATCCTGTTTTTCCCCTTTTATAGATTTTTGCAGGAGTTGACGTTTTCTCACTTGAATCACATGGAATTGGGTTTGAGATTAAACTGTCATTCAGACTTAGCATTACAGTGGCGTCACTTAAGGCCCTCATTTTAAGATAGGCCTAGTTCTGTATTCTTCTTTGCACCAAGGTTTGATTGTTGTGCACGATATTAACTAATGAGCTTGCACCCGGAGAGTAAATCATTCGGTCCAAGCTTGTCGAGTTGCGTGCGTGCATTTAATTTCACTTCCATTTTCGCCACAATTAAAATTCAATTAAAGATTACCCACACCCTCCTTTGAACTGCGCTTATCACATAATTAACATAGCCCACCTTTAACTGTGTGCACTTGTAAGGTTTGTGTCAAAGTTGAGGATGAAACACACAGCCAAGTGCTTCACAAGTCTCAACCAAATGCTAATGGAGTCAACATCTCTACATCTGATAATTAGATCTTGTTCTAATTCAGATTTAAATAATGCTTTAGTCTTGCAGCCAATTTGCTAACAGCCCTGTCTTTCCCTGATGTTTGACTCGAACAATAAATCATTGTTTCTTCTAAGTCCATTAAGACTTTATGGCTGCGTGAACATGGATTTTAGAGAAGCACTGCAAGGATAATCGCTCACATCTCCACATCTGGGAGCGAGAGGTTCATTTACTATTCAGACAATACAACACTATGATTATTGTAATGGTGTGAACGATTTACTGATTAAATATTAATCTCGATGTTCCATCGTTCTGGCCAAACAAAGTACTAATATGAGCTTGCATCCAAGACAGTTGAGAAATTGTGAAGGAAATCGAGTACAGACCTAGTACAGTGTAGTTATCAATATCTTGCATCACTTGTTTTGTATTTCATATAGTAGTTCTTTAGTATAAGATTGTCACTACACTTGAAGCCAGCTGTTTTTTTTTTTGTTTTTTTTCAAGTCAATGCTTTTATAAGATTCCTCTAGTTTGATATCTTCTTTGGGTTCCTTATCTTTGCTTCGCTTCTGACAGCTGGGTCTGATGTGCGTACCATCTAAAGCTGTTTTATTTATATCACTTTAGATCATATATCAAATACAGTGGCAGACGCAGTAATGATTAAACAGGGCTGCACAAAAATGCTATTTTTGTAACAAGTATCGAGATTGTGATTTGAATTTTATGTTTAAAAAGTAGGATTAGGTCCAATATGTAACATCTGGTGGAGACAGGCTAGAAATCTAGAGGTAATGATGAACTCAGACTTGAACTTTAACAGCCACATCAAATCAGTAACATCTGCAGCTTTTTACCATCTAAAAACATTGCAAAAATCAAAGATAGATTGCCTAAACCAGACTTGGGGAGACTTATTCATGCATTTCTTTCCTGTAGGTTAGACTACTGTAACGGCCTGCTCACTGGCCTCTCCAAACGAGCATTAAGACAGCTGCAGTACATCCAGAACACTGCTGCTTGGGTCCTGACTAGAACCAGGAAGTACAAGCACATAAGTACAGGACTTATGTGCTCGTACTTCCTGGTTCTAATCAGCTCAGGTCTCTGCACTGGCGCCTGTGGCTCAGAGAATAGACTTTAAAGCAGCTGCTTGTGTACAAGTCTCTGCATGGCCCAGCACCAAAGCACATGTCCAACATGTTAGTGCCATATGAACCATCTCACACTCTGAGGACCTCAGGGACCGGCCTCCTGCTGGTGCCCAGAGTCAGGACTAAACATGGAGAATCAGAGTTCAGTTTTATGCAGCTAAAACCTGGAACAGTCTTCCTGAAGATGTGAGACAGGCCTCAACTTTGACAATGTTTAAATCCAGGCTCCAAACGGTTCTGTTTAGCTGTGCATATGACTGAAGGTTTTTATTCTGCACTCTTCTCTTTTCATGTTCATTTTATGATGATTATTTATAATTATTTATGTTTTGATTTGTTTGTATTGTGATTTTATTGTCTTTCTTATTCTGTAACCCACTTTGAACTACTTTGTGTATAAATTGTGCTATACAGATAAAGTTGCCTTGCCTTCTCTGCCAAGTTTCACGTCTGAACTTCCAGGTACAGCAGTTTCTTTCTATAAAAAAGGCCTTTGCCTTTACACTAACTCAAAGTTACACCAACTCAAAGTGCAATTTTGATTTGATTGCGGTACATTATGCGGCCCTATTAAACAAGTTAAAATAAAATAGAATATTAAATCATTTATAAAACATTTCCCATAATTCATCCTGTGCCTATAATCTTCTCAGTGCTAGTCCAGAGTTATGTCCAGTGGGTTGGAGAAGACTGAGGCACTGAGCCAACTAAATCAGCCAGCCTTAATGGCATCACATTAATAAAGCCTGGGTGTTATGTTATGATAATTTCCCCATTAGAGGAGATTGGATAAAGTGGAGGAGAACTTTTGGAGCAGCAAATCAAAAGTCCTGGCAACGTGAGGTTACACACTGCGACTCAGTGGACAGTGCCTAGACCACAGTGTACACTTGCATAGGCATAGACCTCACTTGTAAATCATGGAAATGTACTGATGAAGATAAGTTTTACATTATGCAACAGTTTGAATATTCAAGGGACTTCAGTAAAATATGGACATAAAGTAACACAGCATACTTATTTAGCAAGAGAAAATGCGTCTTGACCTGTCGGCATGAGTTCTGTATACACCTCAAGCTATGTTTAGCTGCGTGCCTATTATTTTAACAATATACACCGGCAAATGTAAAAGGATAAAGATGTTTTGCCAGAAGCTACAGCGCCTTGTGACATTCTTAGCAGGTCTCTGAAGTCTGAGTAAGAAGAGGTTAAACCACATGCATCTTGACTGGCTTACATTGTTTATCTCTAACAAGGTTCATGTTTGTTTTCAACACTTCCCTTGTGTATTAATGTACAAGAGTGCATGTTCCGTCAGTCCCATTTCTGTAGTTACTTTTGCGTAATATGCCTGGAAAAAAATTGTCATTCTGTTAATGCGATACTGTCTAAAAATTAGCGTTTGTATTTCCTGTAAATGGCGTGGTTGAGGTTTTTGTTTAGCACAAATGAATAGACTATAAAACAGCTTTTCATGAATATCAGTTTACCCATTTCACAGATCACCGCAAGTTTGTTTTAATGGTGTTTTAAACTGTTATTTATTATTTATTATTTGACACCCCTTCCACCTCTTTTTGCAAATGGTAGAAATTAATGGATTTTCTCAAAGGGCAACAGTCCCTTTCCAGATACGGTGTGTAGGTCAAAGTGAAGAATTTACGGCCTGACTTGATGTGAAAACTCATGTAAATCAATGGAACAAGGACACGTGTACAGGTGTTATTTTAGTTTTGAGGCACCTCGCTCTCCTCTCTCTTTTCTCTTTTTCCTCTCCCATCTCTCTCTCCTCTGTCCGCTCTCTCCTTTCTCTCTCTGCTCCTTCCTCTCTACTCCCTCACTCTTCTCTCTCTTTCTCCTCTCCGTTCTTTCTCCCCTCTCTCTTCTCCCTGAAGGTTGTTCCGTTGGTGTGCGGGGTGTGATTTACAGAGCAGGCGTCTGTGCAAAGTATGGAGTCGCAGTGAAGGATTCTAGCTGGAGACAGTCCAGAGACTCTAGAAGACGCTGACAGAGTTTTATGAGATGCAGAGGGACAGAGTTTCAGTGGAGGGTCCGTCACCTGCTCGTATCCATGGAGATGTCATTGCTTTACGTGGGATGCTCCAGGTTACAGGGCAGATTTGTGTAGATTGGAATTCTGTGAAAAAGTCATAAAGGACCCCCATGAAATGAGATGGGTGGTGGGTAGCTGGCCTTGTAACCTCAAGATAAATATTTGGTTTTTGGATGTAACCACAACAGCTGCAGTTTCTCCTTTGGCAATAACAGTTTACTTCCCGTTCCTCTGTTAACTTGGCAGACAACATGACCTTATCATCCACGTAGATTTCCATTAAGGATATTTGGGTCAGATTGGCCTCCACATGAATATAATGACGTAGTAAATAGCTTTTCATGTTTCAAATTTTAAAACCACAAACCACATTTTACAGTTAAATGACTTGATGTATAATTGTATAATTCTTTTTAGGATTATCAGAAGTATCGATAATTAGATATTAATCAATACTAAAACAAGTATCGAAACGAAATATTCATTTAACCTCTCCTGAATAGCTTCAGAATGACATGACAACACAAATTCTTTTGTATAACAGCTTGATTTCTGTAAAAGTGCTTTTGAGTCTGTAACCAGAGATCACAGGACTGGCTCGATCATCTATTTGCAAAATTCTTGAACTCAAATTTGTATGAACTATTTCACTTATTAGGTTTTGATAAAAAAAATAAAATAAATAAATAAATAAAAAATCTCTGAAGCTTTGACTGTTTAGACAACATAAGGCTGCAGCTTTGTTAACCCACCCCACTGCTAATGTCAAGAGTGGACTCGACCCACAGAGAGGAGAGCGAGACACAGCTGGACAGAGGTCGGAGGTCACGTGGAAATGACCACAACAGATACTACTGCTGCTCTGCACAAACATATAGAGTTAAAGGTTACTGAACTGCTCCTATAGAGATCGCACTAAGAGACTGACATTAACTGGCCCTGCTGTAGAAGGAGAGGAGCAGTGGGAGCCAAAACACAATCTGTCCAAAAGTCACCACAGCCCAGGGAAGCTGGACAGGGGAGGAGAACAAATCAACGTTATTCTTCTTTTACCAAGGACTGGAACTTAAATCTTGTCATGTGTAATTTTTATTCTGGACAGAAGCAAGCCAGTGTTACTTTATCATCTTTGAAATTAAAGTGAGGGGAAAAATAGAAATGAGATAACGATGTTTGCACTTGAGAGCGTATCGACTATTGACCTTAAATGTCTAGCAGAGGCTGATATTTTATTTGGGCAAACCAGCTGCCTAAAGAATATGAATACCGTTTTATTTGAGCACTTTTGTATGAAAAGGCCACTGCACAAAATGACTACAAAATGGATAAAAGAGTTGGGTAGTCACAAACTGGGTTTTGGATGAGTTTGTAGCAAATTTAAATTATATGGCTGGAGGAAATAGTCAAAATTGGCCCTAAATATCAACAGAACTTATCGGCCATGGGCTTTTTTGGATTCTAGACAATGGGCATTGGACTTGACAAAACTCATATCAGTCTGTCTCTACTATGTTTGGCTCACAATGTAGAAATTCCAGTGTACTAGAACAGCAGGAGAATTAAGGAAATTCAGTCAAAAATAAAGAATTTAAATTTCACCAATTATATCAAATATTCAAAATATCAGAGAGGCTTAACATAATACATACATGCATATATACATACGTACATATAATAAATACAGCATGTATTGTGTATAGTATAGTAATTATAGTATAGTAGGGTAAAACTATAAGGCTACAGAATACTTCTGTAGCCTCATAGTATTGGTGCATATGGACAACTTTAAACAGGTGGTAGGTGACTTCAGTGTATTGTACTGGTGTTTTTTCACATTATGATACAGTATTGTACATGATTACTACAAAGAGCTCTGCTCACCTCTAGGGCATGAGTTTCAGGGACTTTATTTAGTTTGGAATCTGGAGAGAATTTCATTATGGAGAAGAAAAGTAATTTAAATGAGCTTCACTGTGAATGTGTGCAGTGGCAATACCCACCTTTAACCAGCACTCACGCTGTTTGGTAAATGTGATTTTAGCTGATTTTTATTTGGGCTCAAAAGTGAAAAGTGGTGTTGAAATTTGCATTAGCTAAAAGCTGTGATTGGGCTGTTGTCTACGATCTTCATGCAGGGAAAGTAAAACACAGGGAAATGGGTGAATTACTGGTGGGCATTTAAGTCTTTTATGAGCATATTCTCAGCTGCAGGTATGGCTATAAAACAGAGGAAACCACGATTAAGAGTTCTTATATAGTTATGATCTCAATGTGATGTAAAACTAATGATTTAGGAGAATATTTTATCAACAGGTTAAATATATTAAAAAATACCAACTTTTTTTTTTGTCTTAGACATTTTATTGTTGTTTTATTGTCTTAGACGTGAAAAACATAACTAGTTCATTTTAAACACGGTTTGCAGAGGTCCAGAGTTTTTCCTCACTTATGCATTCCAAGTATCCTAATTATTCAGCGCAATGAGTTTACAAGCGCTTTTTACAACTCTGAGACCATGGAATTGTGCAGTTGACGTTCCACCTACAGAAAGTTACATACTCTCACTTTAAGTAAAAGCTGTTACCAGGAGAGGGAGCAAGGACTGCACCTGCTGTTGCACTTGGGAAAAAAATAAAGCTCTGAGCACGAAAGTTGATTTTTGTGGAGCAAATTTCAAGTGTTGAGGGGGAAAAAAACCAAAAACCTTTCTGAATTGCCATACCATACCACAGTTCAGTTTGCACAATTGTTGAAAGTAATGCTTAGAAAGTTCCACTTAGGGTATTGCAACCACTCAAATTGCCTTTGAGAGAGAGAAAAAGTTTGACCTGTACACAGAGCTCGGAAAAAATGGTAATCTCCATGGTAACCTCAAACGTCTGTCCTACTAATTCATTATGCCTGTGTGTGATTAACTGTGAACCGCTGCGGAGCTGCTTTTTAAATTTCGTTCTGCTGTTTGTGTAATGATAATAAAGGCATTGTGATATGAAAGGCACCGGCTCTTCAGTTTTATGATTTTGAAGCTGGAAAATAGATTTTTCCCCTGTTCCGTTACACCTGACCCGACCTGTGGCTTACCATGAATATACACGCATTTCAGACCTAAGAGTTGTATTTCTTGTATTATTAAGCCAGTAAGCATGTATGAAGCATGGTCACGCCTCGCTTTCAATTGTACCAAAAAACCTCGTGCTTAAACTAGGCCTGTCACCATAACAAATTTTGAAGTACGATATTTTGCTACAGGAATATATCACGATACACGATAATATTGCAACTACTTTATAGCCATAACCCTAAAGCAGGATGATACTAGTAAACCTTTGTCTAAGTGAACCATATTGAAAAAAGCATGGCCAGAAATACATAAATGGCACAATTAAACACTTAAGTTAGTAGTTAGTTTTAGTATCTATAATGTGTCACAGATAATAAGAACTACAGTTCAAATGTTGTCATATAAGCTTAATACTACAAAAAACAAGACAAAATGCCCTACTAATGCAAAAAGGTACATGTGAAAAATATTGTTCTTAAGCCGATATAGTAACAGTAGCAGGCCTAGCTTAAACCATAATGTTTAGTAGTTTTCTCCACAGCCTCAGCAGTAGACATGAATAAAAATGGTCATTTCCAGATTTGTATGCACTGACTGTAAATGCCATAGTCTTATTTGTGTAGAACATGATTAATGGCCTGTCACAGTTAAAGTGAATAAGCTTCTCTTAATTGGTTTACCATTAAGTGCATTTTAAATAGCGTTTGCATTCCCTCTGTCCTCCCTGCTTCACATTTATCTATTATTTAAGATTGCACACTGACATTTACAGCATAATAAATGGCATTTTGTAGGTAAGGCAACATTTCTCAACCCAATGAACATATTAACAGTCATATATTGCTACTGAGTTTTTTGCTGTCTGGCTACTCAGATCTGCAGATATCTTTCTTTTTTGTCTCCTCCTTTTGAGAAACTTTGGACACAGCTGTGTTTTTCTTTGTTTGTGCCAAGGACTGGAGTTTTTTTTTTCTTTCTTCCAAATCTTGGGGCCTGAAGTTGTTGCATTGCACCTGCTCTGCCCTCAGGCTGGATTTTGGAGTTTGCTGAGGGGCTCAAAGTTTACCAATATTTTGTTTTAGTCCAAATGTGAGTTTCTGTGGAGAACTGTAGCAGGAGAAAGCAACCCTGCAGAAAGTGAAGACATGTTTGATGTTGCAGCTCAGTTGAATAGTTTTTCTTTTTTCAATTGCGCTCAGTTTGATGCACTTAAAGCCACAGTATGTAACTTTTTGGCCAAAAAATAGATGAAAAATGTGTGGGTTTTTTTTCCCCCCATTAAGGTGTGTTTATTGCACTGGAAAACATAGAACAACCTGCATCCTCATAGAACAACCTGCGTCCTCATTGTGAGGGGGCTTTTATCTCTACAAAATAGACTCCTCTTTGCTCTGGAGGAGGGCCTCCTGCTGCTTGTTTCCATGGAAATGTTGTTCCTTTGGCTATAATATTCCACAGCATGGCATAAAACGTATTAATCTCCATGGAGAATCTTCTGAAGTACTTTCTATTTCCACGGAGTCGTGCATTGCAAAATGTTACACATTATTACTTTTTAAAGTAGGCTAAATATAGTGATGTCTTCTTTTATATTGTAGTGCCCTGTACTCACAGGTAAGGAACGATTTGATCTTTTTAATGTGCTTTATTAACAAGCTGCTAATAATAAGTGCTGTTATCACAGCTACAGCTCACGCTGAACTTTTAAAATAGCCCCATATCAATCAGAGCTGAGGACCCCTCAGGCCCACTAACTCTGTATGTAACTGTATGTAGAGTATATGTTGGTGTGAAAGCATGGAGGCTCTAGGTGTGAGGTTGACTTGTTGATGAACACAACTAACAGGTCTGTGGAGACTCGGCAGTGCAGTGTACATGTCCCCAGGAGACCAGATGAAGGCGAGTGTGTGCAGCAGATAACAGGCCTGTAGTGGAGGCCGTGGTTCATGTTGTTGAAAGAGGGCCTTCACCTACGCACATGTATCACTGACAAATGTTTGTGTTTGAAGAAAGACAAAAGGGATAAAACAACAACATGTCAGGTGTCACTTCCCCTCCGGACCCGCAGTTTAAACAGTGGTAGGAGGAAGTATTGACAGATCCACTCTGTTGTATTGGGGTCTTTCATGTTTGTAGCCCAAGGTGGTTTTACCTACTCTGAGAATCAAAGGTATGAATCCAGTTTACAGTCACAGGCTGATAACTTTGCACAGGTTCAGGTTGGCTTGTTTGTGTGTTACATGCAAGTTCTGTGCTTGTTGCTATTACTTTATCATGACTACATTTCACATACTCCTTGCCAGGTCTACCAGTTTTAATTAATATTTTGTGTACAACAATTTCCATTTAAAATATACTTCCTCGACTCTAAACCGAGCCATAACACAGGTGTGTTTTTAAATATCCTAGATTACACAAAATGCATTCTTGTGAGCTTTGATGAGGTAACAGCATTATAACATGGCTCAAACACATCCCTGGAGTTGTATTTTGTTTCATTTACACATGTTTGAGTAACCCTTTATTATTAGTTTGTCTACATCTCCAAAGCTCAAAATGCTCTGTTCCACCTTGTTATGTCATGTAGTGGTAGTTTTCAAGTTAACAGCTACTCTTTACCTTTAGTTCAGTAGAGATTGGCAATTCCAGGGCTGAAATCATCCAAATGATTTTAGTGAAACTGTATGGAGTTTAAGAACACAGTGGAGTACCTCTTGTATTACCACATGACATCACAAGGTGGAACAGAATGTTTTCTGTTTGAGAAAAGAACTATGCAGGGTTTGTGTGTTATATGTGTTATATATGCGAATGAAACTAAGTCCAGGTATGTGTTTGATGAGAAAACAACATTATAACATAGATCAGAAAATAGTGCAATACAGGCCCTTTAAATGTAATGATTGTAATGTAACTAAACTTACAATTTGGTACAGCATTTTGTTTATTAGAATTACAACTAGAACAAAAAAGGAATTCAATGTAAAGAGTTATCTGTCATTCTCCCTTTTTGTCAGGCACCATAGGCGTCCTAAGCAAAAAGAGAGATTACAAGACTACATATCTGTTCCTCATTGCTCGCAGCCCTATCATAAGTATCTCAACACATTGTATATATAGACATCTGACTATAGCTTCAACCTACTCTATAATATAACGAAAGAAACTCTCATAATATTACATTGTGGAATATATAGCAAGGACACCTGTAATTGCATTGTGAGGTCTGTCCTTTCATAATAGACTTCTGTGGTTCAATCGGGATAACTGGGATCAGGCTTTTGTGGAGAGTCTGTGCATGCAACTTTAAAAGGTTAAGGGTTGACCTTTTATTCAGTATTAAACACAAACAATTGAGACAGCTGGCATGTGGGAGCCTCTGCTGATGTGAACTGAACTATCCAGCTTTATAAATTATATACACACACTTAACAAGACTGTATGTTGAAATATTTAAATGTGTTATGGCTCTTTATCTCCTAGATGAGATAAATGGTATAGTGCTGCAGCGGCTTTAGATGTTTAACTCCTCAGATAACTAAAAGGTCATGCATCATCAGTATAATGGAGTTTCTTTTAAGTTAACGCCATAGAAATGAACATAGCTAACCTGCTAGCCTCTGCGTCCCAAAAAGGAAGTGAGCATGGGCGTGCTTCCTGCTGCGTCTGTCTCCAATTCACTTTCTATTGAAAAACTGTCACCCTTCTCTCCGTAACTGCTGCTCTCAGGCTCGTCATTTTGGTCTTAAAATGTTTGCATTGTCCCACTCTACATGATCCTGATATTTTTATTTCACTATTGTGTCCGTAAATCAAGATATGAACATTAATAACAGACAAATCAGGCGCCTTCTTTCCCCAAGGGAAAGCCATGTGGGCGGGAAGGGTGTTATCTTCAACAGCCTCACTCCAGATTGGCTCTTTGGTTGCTGTGATACTCGCAGTTGGAATTCCAAATATGGAACTTGGCTCTGAATTTGTCCCATAACTGCTCTAGCCTCAATGAGCTTCGTTTGACTGGAGCCGAACGCTATGGGTGACTCTCTTAGTCCACGGTTAACTCTACATATGTTTGTAATTTATCCTATTGCTGAAACACAAAATGAGTGCATGTTTTTTGAGTGCATGTTTTTTGTTGTGAAAAGAAGCGCACGTCGCACCCTTTCTTACAGTCTGTTGGAACTATCTGTTGTTACAGTGACCATTTTAGTTAATGAAAATTACTTTTGTCATTAAACTATAATGGGGTAGTCTTCTTGTTTGTTTTCTGTTTTAATATTTTAGAGTTTGCTGTTTGTCATTTTAATAATGTTAAAGGCACAAAAACCTGATTTTGGTGTGCATATAAGCATAGCCATTGTTAACAACACATCTGCCTGTAATATCCCATACCAACAGGATGCAGTTTGTGCTGTAGTTCTGTTATGTGTAGCTGGTGCTGTCCTAGCACTGTTTCCAGCGCTGTTATGGTTAAACTGTGTAATGTGCGGATGATGGATGGCTCGTATCTTCTGCCCACATCTGAATCACTCAGAACACACAATTGTCAGTGGGAAGCTCTGCATATTCATGTGTTTTGTCAGAAAAACAATAGGACGGAAGCAAAGTGTCCAATAAATGTGGCTAAAATTAGGATTTGTCCATTTAGCTTGTTTTACGTAATGATTTGAATGAGGGTTAAGGTCCTTTCCCCAAGTATAACCCAGCTGTGACACATTATTCTGCAATTTCCATTATAATTAATCTGTGTGGGTCCACTGTCCAAGTTGGTGCAAGTGCTAATAAATCGGTGAGTTGGCTGGTTCTCTAAATATGTGGTATTTATGGTGTAAGGGTCGTCAGTAGCCAATAGTAACGTATTTCTAAAACTCGGCATCTCACTGACAAACTATAAATTACATCCTATGAAAGCGTCAGAGCCTATCACACTGTCGTTTAACTAAAGCCAATACAGAGCTCCATCAGACTGACCTAGTGCTGCCTGAAAACCCTCATACATCAGCTCCAGTCTGTGAGCGCTCTTCTGCCATAAGTCTAAAAAACCATTCACGCTGATGTGAGCGCGATGAGAAACATTTTCACTGAGATTCATTTCAGTTTGAATTGATGATCTACCTCCTCTGAACAGCTCCCCTCAGCTCTGTCACACACCTCAAGCAATTACAGTCTGGCTAACAATTAACAAGGAGGACATGAGCACTCTGGAAACTGCCTTTTTATAAAATGTGCTAGAAATGAAGTGGATTAGATTGGATTAGGGCTGCAACAAGTTGGTAGATTAATCACAACCGTACGATTTATTGAAATGGCTGTCAACTATTTCAGTTGTGGAATAATCATTAATGGCTTTACACATACAGGCTCCAAAACATGTCATGAGCTCAGGGAAGAGGTTTTCTGACTCAGACGGATCAGGATTTACATACAAATTACATGTTTTCCATATATGGGAAATATGTAAATGCAGTGTATTTGAGTTAAACACTTGTCTGTATGTGCCACCAGGTCGTCCTCAAGCAGCTTCACTTCAGATTTACCTGGGTACATCTTAGGACAAATCTCATATTCACGGGCCTTTTGGAGACTAAACAACTAATCAATTAATCAAAAGAATATCCGCTAGATTAATAGATTAGCAAAATAATCCTTTCTTGCAGCTAGGCCTGTCACGATAACATTTGAAGTGCAATGTATTGATAAAGAAAACAGACAATAAACGATAATACTGAAACTAATTTATGCCACTGACAAAATAACCCTAAAGCAGGATTACGCCGCAAAAACTGTTCTAAATGTAAAATATTGTTAATAAACCATGAACTGCAATAAATGACGAAATGAAACACTTTAATACTTAGTTTGTATCTATAATGAGTCATAGAAGTGATTTATTCAACCTTTTACGGCTTGAACGATAAGTCGATCTAGTAATTGTTGTGACAGAGATTGGATTATTGAAAACAAATGGCGTAACAAATAGGGTTTGGATATTTACTTGTATCCTAAAAATGTGTGTCTTGATGTTTGTATTTTAAAGGGGCACTGTGTGTTTTCTCCATGGTGATGTTGTTTTGCCTGAAATACTCCACAAAATGACATAAAGCATGAAGTCTCCATGGAGACCGACATGTGACGCCACCAAACTGCGTATTTTTTTGGCAATACAAACGATTGTAATTGAATAAATGGGAAAAGAAAAAAAAAATGCAGGTTTATACCATACCAACATTCCAGGTAAAGCAATAACATTTTCACAAGACAAGCAGGTGGGCGACCGTCCACCAGAAAAGTTCCACAGTGCACCTTTAAAGACGTAAGTGCAAACTGCTGCATTCACTGAAACCATAGGTGCATTACTAGTTCCAAAGTTGTTGATCAGCACCACTGGTCTGCCTGTTTACTGGCTGACAGACTCTAATGAGGAGGAGGTCAATAAAGAACAAAACAAAATGTCCCTGTGCTAATGATACTCTGTTCATCATTAAACACTGTCAGAGTTAATCAGCTGCTGGCAACAAATCAGTGAAGTGCGCAATCAAAATGTCATGCTTTTATATGTTATATTATGAATTAGGCCGACGGTAACAACGGCTTATTAAGATTACAGACGACAGCTGAAACTTTGGCAGTGTGAGGAAAGTTATTTTGTCACTGTGTAAAAAACATGCACCTTTGCCATGAGGGGGACTTGTCTCTCCACAGACGTGACTTGTAATTTCTCTGGTGAAGGTTGTGCTTGTCTCAATGTTCTTCTTCAGGTCGAGGAATCGCCCAATCCACATGTAAAGGATGATAACATATTGCTTAGATACAGCATTTCTGACAGTCGACCAAAAAGGTACATTAATGAATGAAAAGTCCAACAAGAAACCCACATTAACGTTTTGTAAACTATTGCACAGTGTTGCCTCCTTAACAGATTATTAAACATAAAAACAGAGTGCATTCCCATTCTAAGCTACGATCCTCAAATACTCTGAGTAAGGAGCTGCACTCTGCCTTTTTTAATGCTGTGATACGTTTGTGAACCAACCAAATTAACCTTAAACGTGAGAATAGCCCACAATCCACAGACAGACTTGTGCATGTGATAAAAGGCAGGAGGAAAGCCATGTTCTTGGGGAGCAGCAGTGCAGTGACTAACATTACACCCTCTCCAAAGAGCAGCAGGGAGCTCTCGCTAACAGTATAATAAAATCTCATAATTAAATTCCTACTGATTCTACTCTTTGTTAAAAAGATGAAAGAATGGCTAAGCTTCCAAGAAGTCTGTTAATAATATCCCTATTGAGTGTTTTAGATGGTAAGAAGGACCCCTGGTGTTGCTCTGTGGTCTCCCACTGTTCCTAACAGGGTGCCCTGAGATCGGCCAAATGGGCACATTTCCTAACAGAGAAGGCCATCTACCACAAATTCTCTTAAATATGTTGTCAAAATGTTCCCACATATTTTGAAAAACATAAACCTTTATTTTTGTTTTAGTTGTTAAATGTTGGTATTGTAGCTTTGGGTTGAATTTTAATATGTCGCATTACCACATTTTTCAAGTATTCTGCCATTTAGAAGGTGTTATTGTCCTATGACTGCATCATGAAGCCAAATCTGACTTAAACTGACTTTTCTCCACTGTGGGTGATGTTCTGTGGTTCCACTTGTGTATGAGCCGTACCTGCTCAGTGCTCAGTGCTCAGTGATATTTGTCCCCCTCAGAGTCCCAGAGTCCTCTGAGTCTTGGCAGGGGCAGAGCGTGTGTGTGCTGCTGCATCAGAGGCTCTCCTCTGGGACACAGCACAAATAACAGCCCTGTGTGTCTGGAGGAGGCAGGAGCAGTCGGACCATACATCACTGAACCAGCACAGGGAGAGGGGGAGAGGTGGTGATGATAGGTCAACAACTAAAACCACAATACAATAAGACTAAAGAAACTCTTTGTCAACTAAAGACATGATGTGCATCGATTAATCTACTAAAGAGGGCGAGGAACTGCCAAAAGCTCACACAAACACAACTATGTACACGGAGAAGTAACACAAACGTGAAAAGGCAGATTAAACTGTCCACAGCTAACTCACTACATGCTTCTTCTCTTTTCTGCTCTTCAATTCTTATAATCCTAATAAAATTATTAGACTAATAATAAGTTAGTACTAGTCAACTAAGACTTGAGCTACTACACGGCTAAAGAATACAGCTCTGCAATACAATGTTGACAGTATACGGAGCATGGAATCTATCAGTAGCTACATTATTTAGATGTTCATATGCATAGTGTACTCACAGTAATTTATTCCATTAAAGCCACCACTATACTGTGCCACAGCTCTGGACTCGGGGGTATGTCCCAGCTGCAGTCTCCGGAATGTAAAGTTTGAGAAAGTCCACATAAATCATTCAGAAATGAGGGAGGCCAATTGTCACATGCTTGACTACACTCTCCAACACAGACTGGGACCGTTGTGGAGTGGATCACCTGTTATAAACCTGATTATAGCTATAGCTATGTGCATTGTAGCCCGATTTATACGATGTACTGGTGTGAAGTACAAACATATCCTCTCACAAGCCAAATATAATTGCAAATATTCTTAATACTACTAATAACCTTAATAATAATGATAATGAATCATGATTACCATGAAATACTTGGGCCCTGATGAGCAATGTGGAAGTTCAAACGGACCATGTCTACGTCAAGTCTCCTACAATCAGCTTGGCATTAAATTAACCAGCCTTTACTTATCCCACTTTTAACAATATTGACTCCTCCTTATCTACTGCTGTAAAGTTAACCATTTACGATGTACTTTTACTGAGCTATGTGCCACACTTTTTCCAGCAATTTGTTACCGTCCGTTTAATGTCCAAATGCAATTTACTTGCAAGAGCCAAGGCTTTTCCACCAAACTTCTAAGTGTGTAATAAAAGTTGGCTTTAATGGCTCCAGCTAACAAGAAGAATGTAACAAGATTAACTTTAAGTGCACTGTAGGAAACTGGGCCTTTGGAGACGAAAGGACAACCACAGGCTATTACTCTTGCTAAATGAACACACCTTTACAGTGTGCTGAGAAAAATGCATATTTAAATACTCCAAGTAGCTTAGCTGGACGTAATTCCATAATTTACCGGCACCTTGGTAAAGGGATCTCTAGCATTGCAGATTTTGGGTTTAGACAATTTACTAAATGACTTTCCTGCTCTCCTCCATAATTTCCTGCCACTTACCCCTCATCCTGACAAATGGAGGGGAGAAAAAACCTGTTTAATATCCGGCCTCCCTGGACCTTTTGCACCCTGACAATGTTTTGAGGCATTAAGCAAACTTATTGGTTTATCTAATGAGTTAATGAGTTATGCAAATCAGGTAGTATGCCACTGATGTCAATGTTGGACAAAGATTACACTTTTTAACAAGATTAGTCACCGCTGACCCTGTGCTGTTCTTTATATCGCAAAGAAAAGAAGTATCATATTTAGATTTTTGTTTTGCTTGCAGTGACTCTGTGATCTTGACTTTTCTGATTTATGGTTAGTGATAGACTGAGGCAAAGACTTACGCAGGCATGGTGACCTTTGCTTTGTTCTGTTCATGTATTATTCTTGAAATGGCAAAGAAAACCTGGAGCCAAGGCGAGAAAAGCCACAAAAACAATTTTTAAGCTTACTCATTCAGTATACTGCAGAAATTCAGCCGCATGAAATATGGAAGGACTTCAAAATAACATATTAGTTAAATGCATACAATTTGGGATGCAATGCAATATATGGCACAGTGTTCATCTGCCTTTTGGAACAATCCTTGGATTAGCTGAGTAGAGTCTGTTTATAAAGAAATAAAGTTCAAGGTTTTGTGTTTTTAAAAATCTGTCTGCAAAATTGACTTTTTTTTAACCATGTTGTAGTTGTTTCCCCTTCTCATTTACCCCCTCAAAATTGTATTTGGAGTAATTTGTACATATTTGAGCAATCTTTAATCGCTTATTATCAAGATGCCATTTTGCCAATCAACTCCCGTTTTCATTGTCCCTGGTACACGCCCACTGCTCTGTACTTACTTCGTTCTTCAATTTCATTTTCTTAGTCAGTGATACACGTAGGATTTGGCAGCGTCGTGCCAAATCATTTTGGTCAAATGAAAAAAAATCTGCTGCTCGCTAGCATAATGTGCAGCTATTCATCGGCTTGCTGACGTTTATGGCGTCATCGGCTCCCATTGAGCACTGTGGGCAGTCGGTGGACTCGTTTCTTTTATTAAGTTGTTTTAGATGAATATTGCAACTTAAAATTTGCAAATTATAACACGATAATCCACAGGTGCCATAGATTAGAACTATATAGCAAACAAAAGCTGTCTTCTTTAATGGTTGTCTTGATGATGCTTTTGCTTTGACCCACTTTCTCCCACCTATACCATTACCAACCATGCTCTGTCTTAAGATTAAGAAGTTGACAGCCTCCCTTTTAAGATGGTATCATTTCTGAGTGCTCACTTATTACCACAACATGCACATTTAAACATGTTTTAATATGCAAGTTTTGTGTGTTTGGTACTGGAATATTTGTGAGGAACCTTTGTGAAGGTTTTTCCTGCTCACACAGCTCTCACCCCACTGTGTCTACATAACAGGGAAGGGAGTAATGCAGTCCCCAGTGAACGGTTCTCTCTGGGACTGTCCTTCGACTCCATAAATCTGTGTTTGAATACAACACAAATCCTGTGAACCCTACCGTTCTTGTGCAGAGGAACTTGAGGCGTTGCATACTGGGTCTTTTGTATTGAGAACACAGATATGCCATCTATTTGCACACTAAATACATTTTTCTGTCACAATTTCCATCCCCAAAAATTTTAATCTGTTAACAGCAATGCAGACTGCCATTGTGTCCTTGGGCAAGACTAAGTGTGTAACTGGTGACACTCGCTCCCAAATCCGAATTACATTTTGGGGATCTAGAAAAGTGCCGCAATCCATACATTTCTCTAAGAGTGTCTGAATTGTATGCAGTGTATCTTGTATAAAACATTGAACCTGTTTTGTTTTAACCTTTTGGTACCTCCTTTAACCTGCTCTCTCTCAGAAGAGCTATGTTTTATTAAGAGACTGAGTAGTGTAAAAATGCTAAACTGGCAAAATTAATCTAGTTTCACTTATGCTTGGGCAACATGGCTGTGGACAGAGGGAAAAATAATTTACAATAATGCATATTATTGTCAGTATGAGTGTTTTATAGACGAAATGTATGTGTGTGTGTGTGTGTGTGTGTGTGTAAATTCTAGATGGTGCAAGTGGATCAATAGAAATTGCACTAGGAGCTAACCGTTATTACAGCTATTTTCTTTATGGGCAGTAAAAGACAATGGGGTAAAATGAGGCCAAGCAGGTTTTAGAAATGTATAAACTTTACAGCTCTCAGTGGAGTCAGAAAATCAATAGAATCACGCACTTGTTGGCAGGTTATGTACCTTGGCACTAATACATTCATATGAGGTGATTTTTCAAGTTAAAAACAGTTTGAAAGATCGATTGAGGCGTATCAACTATGGTAACTAATGAGCATACAACACATACTTTAATTTACAATATATTCCAGAAACTATAAACATGAAGATATATAGAAACCCTTTAGCTGAATTTTTGGCTTTAAATATGATTTTCGATTGAATTTTTTTGAAAAGTGCAAACTTGGAAAATGTATACACAAAAACAGAAATATATATATTAGGAAAATATATTCATGGGTTTCAGGCAAAGAACTACTTTCTGATTTGAAGGCATTTGTATTTGTGTAGCAGTGGTCCTCTGTTAAAATGGCAATAACGCAATTCACAAAATCCTTCAAATCAGGACAGAATCATTTTCCTGAAACCCATGAATAGTAAAGTTGTATATAGTAAAGTCTTATTTCCCATATGTTTAAAGCAGAGTAAGCATTGTTAAATCATATGACAAACGAATTCGTCGCAAAATGACTGTGACGTCCTCCTATGGAAACTATCATGCACTGTAAACATTTTTATGTTGTGTTACTTGATGGAAATACTTTGAGGCATTTGAACCATCTTGTATATTCATGTTCAGTTTAGGACCGGGGTGACAAAAATGATCGTTGTTGACTTCCTGCAAAAAGCAAAGTATTTTTGTCTCTTATTGAAATAAATGTAGCTGTAGTTCTCCCACTGGTCTGCACTAGGAGCCTGGTGCTAAATAATGATGCAATAACAAGAGCATGGGGTGCTGTAGAATACTGTTTGGTCAGAAGGGAATGCTGCCTACCGCACAGTTGAACACATAATGAAGGATGTTGTACCGTTTGCTGTTGTGTGAATGGTCATTACAAAAGACATATGGTAAATGGTCAATGGTCACATTTTTATACAGCGCTTTTCCATCTTCACTGCACTCAAAGAGCTTTACGTCAAGGAACCACCCACTCACACACACATTCATACACCAGTGTACGCAGACAATGATGGCGAGGTGGATTAAGTGTCTTGTCCAAGGAACTGGAATCGAACTGCCAACCTGTGGATCAGTGGATCTGACTGCTCTACCAATGATGTTTATGTTGAGAGCAAGGTTCGACCTGCCAACCTTCAGATCAGTGGACAAACACACTACCAACTGAGCTACTGTCGCCCATATAACATATTAACTCTCTCTAACTTTTGCTTGTTGGAAGCCTTAACTGAGTCACTATTTGTAGTGTGGTAACAGTTGCATGATGCTATTAGCAATTTGTATAACTAACTCCATTGGTTAAACTTAGTCAGTGAAAATCAGCTTGAGTTGTTTGCCTACATTTCCTGCTACTTAAAGGACTATGTTACTTTTAAAGTCAGGGAGATGTCATAGCTTGGAATGTTCCATGGTATGGCATTAAACTCATCTATATCCATGGAGACAAGCAGGCGCCCCTACCAAGTTACAGGTGCAGAGATGACTCCAGTCACTGGAAGAAATAAAAGTCCATGTGTTTAAAGTATTTTTAGCAATACCCGTGAATAAATGCAAGATAGATAGAAGTTTAATACCACAGTGGAACATTTCCAGCAAAGGAGTAATTTCATGGAGAAAAGGAGGTATCATCCTTAACATTCTTAATAATGGGTGGCGTTATTTTAAAGATCACTTTTAGGTGCATATTTGTGACTAAACCAAAGCAAAATCCTTGATACTTTCATCAGCCTTAAGTAGGTCTGTCACCATAATCACTATATCGACTTATAGTTCAATATATGGAAGCTGGAACAATATATTTTGGGACTCAATATTTATCATGTGTACAATTTCTTTTCAATAGTGGGGAGATTTTTGACATTTTAAGGTAAGATTTTAGCTGTAGAAGGCAGAATAAATAACTTCTGTGGTTTATTATTGGCTCATTTTGCTGTTTATTTGTTGCAGCTCAGGTCTTTTAGTGATAAAATATATTTAAAAATGGGTTTACCATCTCCTGCCTTGTGCGGTAAAAAGTATTTTCAACATTATCGCAACAGGCTTAGCCACAAGTCAGCTTCTTTATAAGGTCTAGTATTTTAATAATTTTAACAATCCACCCACATGCACCTTGAAGAGTTACTCGAATCACCAGAGAGGGATTTTCAGACCACTTCAGACCGGAGGCAGGCAAATGGATTTCATTATCTGCTTTTTTATTCGATTTTGCCAAAGTTAAGGGAGATGTATACATGTTAAGTATACGCTTTTAGATTCTCCTCATGATTATGTCACACTGAAATGGGGAGAAGTTCAAATTCCGGAGAACAGTTCCAACAGTTAAGTTTAAAGTTTAAAGTTTGCTGTGTATTTATTTTGGATCATGTTCACACCTTCCTGCCCCCACATCTTCTTCATTTATTTGAATGAGGCAGAGGCTTACTATTGGATTTGAAGTCCACTGATTGCTCCATAATTTGACAGTGATGTATTACTTGGCTACGCTCGCTGTAACTGGATATACAAAGAAAGACTGGTGCAATTTTGGTTATGGGAATCAATGTTGTACTACCCACAAAAGGGAATACATTTTGACGTGTCCATTTGATGATTGTCATTTTTCTCATCTGAAAATGATAGAACAGGATATACAACATTTATATTCTGACATTTTGATATAATGGTTGGACTAGTCATAATGCAAATGTGAAATTGGGAGTTGAACCTGACTCAGACGTGTATAAATGACATTCAAAGATAAAAAATATATGAACAAGTCAATTTCAACAAAAATGTCAAATACCTCTGTCTGATGCTGTTGCCAAGCTGATTTTCAACCACATTTACTGTTTTATATCAGTCTATATAACGTCACAGAAAGATCCACATCTGTATGGCTCAGTTCAAGCTCATACATTTTGACATTTTTGTTATTATGGCACCAAAATCTGGCATTTATGCGAAAACTGTTGATTCAACAAGCTGTTTTCAAATGTTTAAAACAAGACTTTTTTCTTAATGTGTCTGTACCCGTAGTTAAGTGAAGTACAGATATATTGTGAAGCTCTTGGTGTAGATGTGAAGCTGCTGCGTGCTGTCTGCATCGAATTATAAAGTGTTTTATCCTCTGAGAATCATGAAGCGCGCTGTTGGCATGCTAGCAATACTATGACGCCAAAACTCCACTCTGCGCACTGAAAGTTGTGAAAAGCGCTTATAAACTCATCGCGGGGAATAATTGGGATGCTTGGAGTGCGTTAGGAAAGTGAGGAATTATTTTGATCACCGCAAACTGTGATGCGGTCGCTGTATCGATCTGTTGTGGTGAAGAAGGAGCTGAGCCGAAAGGCAAAGCTCTCGATTTACCGGTCAATCTACGTTCCGACCCTCACCTATGGTCATGAGCTTTGGGTAATGACCGAAAGGACAAGATCGCGGATACAAGTGGCCGAAATGGGCTTCCTCCGCAGGGCGGCTGGGCGCACCCTTAGAGATAGGGTGAGGAGCTCGGTCACGCGGGAGGAGCTCGGAGTAGAGCCGCTACTCCTCCACGTCGAGAGGAGCCAGCTGAGGTGGCTCGGGCATCTGTTCCGGATGCCCCTTGGACGCCTCCCTAGGGAGGTGTTCCGGGCACGTCCCACCGGGAGGAGGCCCCGGGGAAGACCCAGGACACGCTGGAGGGACTATGTCTCTCGGCTGGCCTGGGAACGCCTTGGGGTCCCACCGGAGGAGCTGGAGGACGTGTCTGGGGTGAGGGAAGTCTGGGAGTCCCTGCTTAGACTGTTGCCCTGCGACCCGACCCTGGATAAGCGGAAGAAAATGGATGGATGGACTGCAAACTGTTTAAATCTAACTAGTTTGGTTTTCACAACTAGGCCTACTGCACCATTTAAGAGACAAAGTAGTGATGCACCCTGGTCTGTTCTCTAGTTTTAGAAAGAAACGCCTTAAGAACAAAACATAATACCTTTTTCTTGAATTTCTTTACTCTAGTGTTGTGTGTCTGAGACCAAACCACCTGTGTCTGTGTGAAACCCCAGAGTGAAGGTTGTCACTACAGATGTGTTTAACAGTCACAGCCATCACAGGCACAGAATAAAGGGCGGCTTA